>CAUYLG010031263.1:0-83385 GCA_963573385.1 Cacajao melanocephalus | reverse complement strand
AGGGAAGGAGGGGAGGGAAGGAGGGGAGGGAAGGAGGAGAGGGAAGGAGGGGAGGGGAGGGGAGGAAAGGGGAGGGGAGGGACCATGGAGAGATGCTACATCTGCTCTTAACTTTCTCAAAAACTAGCAAGAATCCATAATATTGACGTCACTCAGATTGAGGATGGGAAATGTGTAGGAACCTGTGGGTATTTAGTGAGAAATAATATACTCTGCCATAATCACCTGTATACAAAATTAAACTATGAACTCTTTGAGAACAGGGACTGGCTATATGAAAATATTTATAGCATGATGAAACGTTTTTACGTGATAGGAACTGACCAATCAATACACAAATCAATGGTAGAGGAAAGTGAGAGAGAACAATAACATGAGGAATGTCTTTGAATAAGCAAGAGGGAATGGGTTCAAGGAAGTAAGTGAAGAGATTGCTTCAGACAGAGCTAAAATAGTTCTTCCATGGTAAAAGGAGAAAAGATAAAGTGTATGGGTACAGAGTATATGAGTACAAGGAAGTTTGATGGTGGGAGGATGAGGAAATTATCTTCTCATTGCTTCTATTTTCTCAGGTCAATAAGAATGGTTATTGGCTAAAGGT
This sequence comes from Cacajao melanocephalus, assembly GCA_963573385.1. NCBI lineage: Eukaryota > Metazoa > Chordata > Mammalia > Primates > Pitheciidae > Cacajao > Cacajao melanocephalus. Next base: position 82,784 of record CAUYLG010031263.1, on the reverse strand, counting down.
GAGAAGGAAGGGAAGAAGTGTTGGCAGTTTAAGAAGAGTTAAAGAAAGCAAACAATCCTCAGATTCAAGAACCAGAAATGCTAAGCAGAATAAATAAATCAACATTCAGATTCAAGAACATATATTAAATATAAAAATAAAACCGATGATCATTAAACAAACATGAGAGAAAAGATAAGATTGCCTACAAAAAATTATGATTAGAGTAACAGCCAAATTCACACACACACATACACAACCCCTTTACACACACACACACACACACACATTAAAAACTCAGATGAAAAGGATAAAAATCTAGAAATCTTTAAAAAAAACTTGTTAAAAACTGAATATAAAATCCATCCTTTAAATGGTCAATGGTTAAAATTCAAATACATGCACACACACACACACACACACACATACACACACAAACCTGAGTTTTACAGATGAGTTCTCCCAAAGATTCAGAAAACAGATGAATTTTGTGATGTATAAAATGTACTAAAGAAAAGAAAAAGAAGGTAAATTTCCCAAAGTAATTTATGAGGCGGTTATAACCAAACCCACAAGCCAAATCTGAAAAGACTGTTAAGTTATGGACCAATCTTACTCATCAATATAGATGCGAAATCTAAAATATTAGGAAGAAGAATTCAATTATGTATTTAAAATAATTTCTTAGGAATAAGAATTTATGAAAGGAATTCAAAGATGTTTTAACATGAAAAAAATCTATTAATTTACATTACCATAGTAAGAAAAAAATTGCCATATATCCCAAATATTTACAGAAAACACTTTTCATAAACTTCAACAATCTTTCATGATAAGAACTCTTAGCAAAACAAAAATAAAAGAATTAATTCTAATCTTAGATGTGTATCTATTGTGTATCAACAGAAATAATGTATCTAATGAAGAAATATTGGGAATAATGTTCCTTGAAGTCAGAAAGAAGAGAAGACTGCCTGCCAGTACTTTTATTCAGTATAACATTGAATTTCTAACCAGTATATTAAGACAAAAACAGCAAATAAAAATGAGAAGAATTGAAAAGAAGGAAGAAAATGTTTATTATAAATTATATCATTATCTCCATATAAAGTCCAAGAGGTTTGGTGTGCAAACTTTTATTATTAATAAAATACTTCAACAAATTTGCTTGATATAAGAATAATATTTTTAAATAAACTTTATTGATAGTATACCAGCAGTAAACAAATGAAACATGAAAATCTTTGAACTTCTCTGAGCTAAAAGAACATGTTCTAACCCAATGCAAAGAAACTAAGAACCTTGAAAAAAGGTTAGATGAAATGCTAATAAGAATAAACAGCTTAGATAAGAATATAAATGACCTGATGGAACTGAAAAACACAAGAAAAGTTTGTGAAGCATACACAAGTTTCAGTAGCTGAATCAGCAAAGCAGAAGAAAAGATATCAGAGATTGAATATCAACTCAATGAAATAAAATGAGAAGGCAAGAAGAGATAAAAAAGAGTGAAAAGAAATGAACACATGCACACATATGTTCACTGCGGCACTGTTTACAATAGCAAAGACATGGAACCAACCCAAATGCCCATTGATGACAGACTGGACAAGGAAAATGTGGCAGATACACACCATGGAATACTATGCAGCCATAAAAAAACGGTGAATTTGTGTCCTTTATAGGGACATGGATGAATCCGGAAACTATCATTCTCAGCAAACTGACACAAGAACAGAAAAATCAAACACTGCATGTTCTCACTCATAGGCGGGTGTTGAACAATGAGAACACATGGACACAGGGAGGGGAGCATCACACACTGGGGTCTGTTGAGGGGGACCAAGGCAGGGACAGTGGGGGTAGGGAGGTTGGGGAGGGATAACATGGGGATAAATGCCCGATATAGGTGACAGGGGAATGGAGGCAACAAACCATATTGCCATGTATGTACCTATGCAACAATCCTGCATGATATGCACATGTACCCCAGAATCTAAAGTATAAATATATATATATATATATATGTGTGTGTGTGTGAGTGTGTGTGTGTATATGTGTGTGTGTGTGTGTGTGTGTATATATATATATAAAGAAAATATATAAAGAAATAGTCATTTTTACAAAAAAAGAAAACTGTAAAGAGGATGGGAGTGTAAAGCGGCTCCTTCATTTTGGAGAGCTGTTTGGCATTTTATTATAAAGTTACACACATCTATCTTATGGTATTTATCCCAGAGAAAGAAAAATATATACCCACAAAGAGAATTGCACAATTCTTTCAGGGGCTTTGTTAATAATAAAAAAATAAACTGGAAACAACCCAAATGTCCTCTAATAAGAAAATGTACAAACGCATTGTTATAATGGTATAGTAGAATTTTATACAACAATAAAATTACATAAAATGCTGCTCATGCAACAACATGAAAGAACCCCCAAAACATTATGTTGCCTGAAAGAAGCCAGACACAAAAGAGTACATTGTGTATAAGTCAGTTAATAAGAAATATTTCTATAAAAACTTCTGTGGGGTAATAGAAATGATCTATATCTTGTTTGAGGTACATAAAATCTATGCAATTATTGCAATGATCAAACTGTCACAGTTCTGAAATGGAACCCTTAAGATTCATGACATTTTATTTTATTTAAATAATACTTCAATATGAAAACAAGAGAAGAAACACATAAGTGCCTAGAACATATTTTCAGAGATGTTTAAAATTTTCCAAAAACTTATCAAGCTTTATTGAAAAACATTAATGAAAATATGCACTATATTCGTGAAAATATACACTATATCCAATCTCATACATGTTACAAATCTACATATTCTATGCAATTGCATTCAAAGGCTCAACACCTGTGTGTGTGCATGTGTGTGTGTGTGTGTGTGTATGTTTGTGTGTGATCAACTTGATAGTGGATTATAGAGTTTATGTAAAAGAATATAGATCCCAGACTAGCCATAGCCATAGTAATATTGGAGAATGAGCACAGTAAAAAGATGAGTAGAAAAGGGGTGCAGGTTAGTAAGATTTGACTTAGCAGATAGCAACACTTATTATATAGATACAGTAGTGGGATTGTGCCTGTGAATAGCCACTGCACTCCAGCCTGGGCAACATAGCAAGATCCCATACCCACAAATATAGAAGGGTAATAGAGCATATGGAACAAATAGACCATTGGGGTGGGGAAAACGTTTTCCTTGAAGTCCTAATTAAATAAATTATCTCCCCTGCATTATCGAAATTCTCTTCTTTAGTAAATAATTCACACTTTCACACAAATGTGTTATTTCTCTCATCCTAAAAAAATTTTTTTAAACTGCTCATCCTTTTTACTATCACTACATTTCTTCACTCTCACTTGCAACAAAACTCTCTGAAAAAGAGTTGCCTAAAATTACCATCCCTGATTCCTGTTTCTCCATTCTTTCTTAAGGCCATGCTGATCAATTCTTCGCTGCACTGAAAAGGTCTGCAGAGGTCCACAATTGCCTCAGATTGATTATTTCAGTGGAGAGTTTTGTTTTACATCTCAGCTGGATTTTTAGTACAACTGATCACTTCTTTTTCTTAATAAACTTTCTTGGCTCCCAAGTCAACACACTCCCTTTGTTTTCCTCCCTTCCTCACTGATTATTTCTTCTCAGCCTCCTGAGTTTATGCTCTTCTACCTGACTTCTTAATTTTTAAGTAGTCCAGAACATAATTCTTATTCCTATTTTCTATTTATATTTAAACCCTCAGTGATCATATCCAATCCTATAACTTTCAATACCATCTACATACCTGTGACTCTCAAGTTTAAGTCTCCAGCCCAGAACTTTCTCTCAAACTTGACATGTATATCCAATTGCCTTTTCAACAACTTCACTCTGATGTCTAATAAATTTCTTACATTCAACAAACCAAAAATAAGTAAATAATCCCGACTGTCCCTGTAAACTGTCGCATGTGGAATTCTCCAATTTCAGCTGACAACTCCATTCATGCAATTTTTCAAGTAACAATATATGAAGTCATCCTTGATGTTTTTCTATCTTGGATATCCCAAACCCAAACCAGAAAGCTCTACCTTCTCACCATCTGCATTGCTAAGACACTGATGAGTCACCATTATTTCCTCTGAGTTACTGACAATAGCCTTCAACAGGTTGTATTGATCAAGTAGGTTAACTGATATAAGAAATAATCCCCAAATATGAGTGACTTTACACAGTAAAAGTCTCTGTTTAAATCATGCAGAGTTCTAAGCAGAGTTCCTGGTCTGGTGGTTCTTCTGGGATACTCTCCTCCCAGCTCTATTGTAGAAAGCCAAACCCCATCCATGTGATGGCCCTATAATTCCTAGGGCTTCAGGGTCTCTACTGGAGGTGACATTTTAGAGACAAAAGGGATGCCATCTTGGATGCTCGGCCAAATGCTGATTTAACTTCTATGTTGATTAGCCCCAGTTCTGTGAATGCCTTCTGATTCCTACTTTATTTATTATCCTTAGTGTGAGAAAATGTCAACCTTGATGTTATGGCACAAAGTATAGGTTATTATGCATTTAGTATTCTTGCCTGTTTTGCAGATTTGCCCTTAATTGTCATGCCAGAGCACATGTGCCCTTTCTCTATGGTATATAAGCCCCTAGTTCTGGGAGTAACAGGTGTGGAGCTCTAGCTGTCTTGTGGCATCCCAAGACCATACTTTGTCTGTAAATTCCCCAACTAAATCAGCCAATACTGACAAACTAGATTCATGCACCTCGTTCTTTGGTTTCTCAGCTCCAGCATTTGAGGGTTGCTTTGCATATACAGCCCTTTCACGGAACATACATCATCACTTGTGCCCACATTGCATTGGCCAGAATTCAGTCCTGTGGTCAAGTCAGCTGAAAGGGATCCTTAGAAATGCAGAGAAACACAATAGTACAGCATGTCTGCCAAAGATCTCCACACTTCTATGCTTGCCACTCTACATCTGTTCTCAACACAGCCACCAAAGTTATTTTCTTAACATGTAAGTTAGATCATGTCACTCCTCTGCTTAAAATTCTGCAGGTTAGCCCACTTTACTCAGATTAGAAGCCAAAGTTCCTAGTAGTTGCTTACAAAGCTCTGTAGTATCAGAAACCCTTATTATCCCTCTTATTCCACCTTGCACCTCTCTTCCCAGCTTCTACTCTGCTTCAACCATGCTGGATTATTGCTCTTCCTCAGATATTCTAGTCATGCTTTCAGCTCAGGCTTTAGACTATGGGCCTTCTGCGTGCCAGGCTTCTCCCTGATATCTGCATGAATAGACCCCTTATTTTTTTCAGCTCTTTGCTCATATATTGCCATGGTAATGAGGCCAACTCTAAACACCTTATGTACTGCTGCTGCAACATGCCTTCCCCTCTTTCTGGAACTCCCAATCCCTCTCCCTTCTTTGGCACTACCAACCCCTATTCTCCTCCCTGGTTTAAATTCCTTAATGGCATGTTCTTCCTTTTTGTTTTCTCTCTTTGTTTACTTCTGCTTTACTCTGCCAGAAAATAAGGACCAAGGCAGCAATTTTTAAATTTTTGATTTACTGGTAACACCTACAGTAATGACTGAATTATAACAGAAGCTCACTCCATCAGTATTTTTTTAAATGAGTTAATTCTCACAACCTACTTACCTTATTTATTATTGTTATTATTCCATTATTATTGCCCCATTTTACAGGTAAGAAACTGAGGCACAGAGAGATTCAACAATGTGTCGAGGTTGACTTGTTAGCAAACACCTAGGAAGTAGTAGAGTTGCGCTTCAAACCGTGGTGGTCTGGCTCCAGGGTCTATGTGCACAACCGGCTTCTCCATCATAAATCCTTGGTGCTATTACTGCAAACTCATGAGTATAGGTGTTGTTAATAGATATCTTTATTTGACAAATGAGGAAACTGAGTCACATTGTTTTGATTAACTTGCCAAATGCCACACCATTAATAAGAAATTGGGCCAAATTTGACTGAGATATTTTGTTCCTAGGATTTCTGCTCCTAACTACAATATATTTCGTTTCTAAGAATGCTATTGTACAAAATCACCTCTAGAAATCATAAATCTCTTTATTGTTGTAAAAAAAATCACACATTTTCCTTCAGGACTGACTTTTTTAAGTGCTGCAAGTATAATTTTACTGAGTGAATGTCCAACCACATCAGATGGTACTGCCCACCCACAACCATTTAATTACACAGTGCTCGTAAAGGCAGAACTGCTGACCTGAATCCTGTGGTCTTTTCTCTCCATGTGGTAAGCTCTTAATCAATTGAGTGTTCAATTCAGTTTAATTCAATGTTTTTACTGACTTGAACCATTTCCTAGCTGAGCTCACACAAATACCACCAAGGACTGCCATCTGACCAGGTCTATAAGGATTACAGTCCAGATTTTAATCAGTCTAGTTTCTATGTGGGTGGTCCTTACAGTAAAGTCATTTGGTATCTGATAGTGTGGGAATGCTGACTTTGATACAGAGACTGTTGCAATGAGTCATGGTATGGAGGCCAAGGTCTGTCTGCCAATAGTGGCGCTAAAGGACTTGTCAGGAGGCATAGAAGAACTGACTATGCTTCTCAACGCTAGTTTTCAAAGGGAGGCTCTGATTAGTATCTCAATCTCTAAGCTGCTGTTTAAGGTATTTAGTTATCAAAATATGTACATATCCATGTATGTTTCCTGCAGATTCTCAGTTGGACCCAGAGTCTAGATTTACCCTTGGATTGATAATGGATTTTGTATTATCAATCACTTGCTTTGAACAGAGAGGCATCTAAATTCTCTCAGCCCTAAGAGGAGATCCTGTGTGCAAAAGAGTTGCCTGGAGATTCTGCAGGCAGTGGGCCACTCAATCATGACAATCTTTGTATGAAGCTCCAGGAGCGTACCACTTGCCTACCTCACCTTTTGTGCTGGTCATCTGTTAACTGTCTGCCTGCCTGATGCTTTGAGAAATAACTTCCTCCAATTCCATGTGATTATCTTAGCTCTCTAAGTCACGTTGCCCCACCCTGTTATTGACAAAGGGGTGTATATAACATCCACTGCTGGTGTGGGTACCCTAAAACCTGGACATACAGCTGAAAAATAGGGCAAGCATGCAACCTAAGCAAAATTTGAAGAAGAAAGGATAGGTGAGGAATCAAAGGCATTTTACGATGTGAATTAGTAGTCTTTTGCTGCAAAACACATTACTCACAAAACATTCACAGCCTAAAACACAAATTTCATAGTTCCTGTATGTCAGAGACTCCAAGAATGGCTTAGCAGGGATATCTGGCTTAGAGTCTTTCAAAAGGCTGCAATATAGTGTCAGTAAAGGACTCAGTCAACTCAAATTTCAGCTGAAGGAATATATGCTTCCAAGGTCCCTCAGTTACTGTTAGAATTTTGTTCTCAGGAGCTACTGAACTAAGGGATTCAATTTCCCACTGGCTGTTGGCCAAAGGCAATTTCCAGTTCCTTGTCACTTTCGACTGTCCATAGGGAAGCTGGCTTCCCCCAGAATGAGCAAGTAAGGACTCAAGAGAGGTAGTTGCAGTAAAAGGGAGCGTGACAGCAAGTTGGAAGCCACAGTCTTTCACAATAAATCACAGAAGTGATAGCCCATCACTTTTGGCATATTCTATACATTTAAAGAAATACATTCTTCTACATTTCTAGCTCCAGTCCATACTCAAGGGGAGAAAATTATATGAAAGCATGTTGACCAGGAAGTGAGTATCATCTAGAGCCATGTTAGAAGTCTGACTACCCCAACAATGCTTCTATATATGTGAACCCAAAGCTGACACTAACTTATTTGGGATAAACTAGAAAGGTATTCTCTTCTCAAAAACCAGATGTAGCCCAGTTGTGCCTATGCCAATATAAAAAGCACATGTCCTCAGAGAATGCATCCCCAAGTCTGAGCACATGGGTTGATTCACAGAGACAACCATCATTGCTGTGCACACACTATAAAACTGAGAAGAGAAGCTCTGTGTGCACTATTGCCTCATTTCCTGCCAAAGAACAATTCTGCATTAAATAATGATACTTTGAAAGTGAAGTCAGATCTGTCCTATTTCAGAAGAGTGAAGGCTTTGATATGGAACACAATTAATGTAATATCACTCATTAAATAAGAGAATGCAAATGATATCTCTGAAATTGAGCCACTAGCTTTAAAGCACTATGGAATTATAAGGAATTATTGCCCTTAGCTAGTCTGGTGAATGCAACTTATATCACTTAATGCCAGCATTTTATTTTGAGTATCTTGTAATCAACTTGAGACTCTCATCCCACTTTTATTTAGCAAAGTTTTATTGAGTATCATTTTTTATCTCATACTTTCAGGCAGGTAGGAGTCATGATGCCGAATAAAATGAACAGTGCCGGATGTGGGTGGCTTTCCAAACAGATGACATAATTAGACACCTACATGGGCTCTAAGGGACTCAAATGTTACATTTCTCTTACTCCAAACCATCTTGCTATCATTACTCTCTGTGCCTGAAACTCTCAAGGGACAAAAGCTAACTCTTAGTGCCTACAATATACCACACACTAGACCATGTGGTTTATCTAAATTTGTTATAATCGGTAACTTTCTGGGGCAACTATCCTCCATGCAGTATTTAGTGCTCAGGATATTTTCATCTTGTGACTTTACCATCTCCAAACAAGCCCTCCTTCAGGTTGTTCAGAGGGAAGAGAGATTGAAGAATTTGCCAATGGCTTTTTACTGCCTTAGGCTGGAAACGATCTGTGTCACTTTTGTTCATAGTCCGTTGTCCAAAATTATTAACACGGCCTGGACAAACTCTAAAGGGGCTGAGAAGTCTGGTCTTCTGAGCCCAAAAGAACGTGGCAAACTAATAACATCCACCACCACATCCACTATTTTCTTTCTACAAAAGATGTTGCAGAGTCTTAGAAAGTATACATAACCTTTCTAAGGTGATTCAGCAGAGTGTGGATTAGAACTGCAGTCTGTCTGGTTCAAAACACAGGCTTTGTTTCATTTTCCAGCACAGCAACTTACCACTTGGTGGAACCATTCCTTTAGGAATTGCTTACTAAGATACTCATTTTCAAGTGGCATGCATTAAAAAGTACATTCTGAATGCCTTACCCCAATCTGATCCTAACACAGTGAGCTCTCTCCCATATATTAACAACTCTCAGAGACTTTACCTGTCTTGAGTCTTTTTGCATCCTCTACTCATTGACAGACCATCTGAAAATTCTGTGTGGCTCTAAAACTCTATTCACAGTTAGTTGTTATTTAAGAGGTCACTTTTTCATCCTCCCTTTATTCAATCTCTGTTTTCAGGAAAGACTTCAACATCCATGCTGTGTCATTATAGTCAAGGAAAGTCAATATATTCTATTTTCCATCCATCCCCTATTCCTCCATCAGACACCACTAAGTGGTTACCTGAAGGAGGAAAGCACTGTCTGAGAAGAAGGGAGAACGTTTGGGGCTAGTGTTTAACGTCTTCCCTGAAAACCCTATGACTTGATGTTTTTCTTTCTACTGATTTTGTATTCTTGACTTAAAAAAACAAACAACAATAACAACAAAAATCCTAGTACAAAAGCATAGGAACACAATTATGGAGGACCTGAAAGCTAAATTGTCTGAATAGCCGCCTGCTAACTTGTCATCATTGCCAAAAGATGAATGGCAACGCCCATTCTCACAAAATTTTTAGAAGATAACCAATGTTAAAAAAGCGTAGCTCGGTAAAGAAGCTGACAAATACATTTGCATGTCCAGAGTAAAAAGAGACCATGTCCTGCTAAGGTAATCAGGGAAGGCTTCATGGAGGAATTGACATTTGATAATAATAAAAACAGTAATGGTAAAGTAGAAATAAAATCAAGTTAAAATGACAGATCTAATCATCCCAGGAATTTTCCCAAACACTTTATATATTCATAACTCGTTTATATATTTGTTGACTCATTTAGTCATTAGAATAATTCGAGGAGATATTTATTTACTCATTCAATACATATTTACTGAGTCCCTGCTCTGTGAAGGCAGCCTATGAGCTGAGGTTATAGCAAAGAGCAGGACAGAAAATATCATTACTCCCTTGCCACTGTCTACTGAGAGCTATCACTATAATTTTTATTTTACACAAAACTGAGGTATGAAGGAGTTAAGTATACTACTAAAGGTCACACACACTTTCAGTGTCCAAGCCAAGATTTGATTACAGCCAGTAAGGCACAGAGCATGTTTACTACATTTTTCCAACACGGGGTAATAGTGATAGTGACAGTAGACAGATTCTTAGGCAGATATGGATGGGTCCCCACTGAAACTTGACCTTCAGGCCAAAGATATTCTAAAGCTTTAAAACTGAGCTCCCAGTTCCAGATAGAATTCACAAAACAGAGTTAGAACTTTCATACCTGTTTTGCCTGCTTTCACTTGATTGGTTCTTTCTGAATGATGCCTTTTAACCAATCAAATGGTGCCTTTACCAAGCTTACCCATAAATCAGCATGATTTCTCCATTCTAAGCCCACAAAAACCCCAGACTCAGCCTCACTTGGGTCCCACATTTGGGTCCCATCTAACTGTCAAGGGCTTTTCTTTGGCTCAATAAACTCTACTCTGTCTTACCCCCTCTCCAGTGTCCAGGTACTTTACTCCTCTTGGTCACAGGACAAGAACCTGGAACTCACCAAACTGCTATAGTGAAACAGCTGTAACACTCCTGCTACACAAATAGGAATAAAGGAGATGTAACACTCCCTCCTGCTCACCAAAGTATGAGAGTAGAGAAGCTATAACAATAGGATGATAATAATGAAAATAACAATAATGTCAGACAACATTTAGTGAACATTTTTATTTCAAGTGCTATGTGACTTTACATGGATACTTATATATAGTCCTGTGAATATAATAACTAGAATAGGTTTGTGACATGGCAAGATCCTTCATTCTTAAATCAGATCACCATATTTTAAATCTTAGTGCTTCCTGGTACTTGGCTGTGTTGCCTGTTGCTCAGTTGTCTCATCTGTAAACCAAGTTATACAACCAGCCAATATCAAAGAAAACTGAGGTTTTTGCACTAGTGTATTGACATATGTCAGCCTCCTATATTTTAAGTGTTCTGAAGTTAGTGACATATCTGAGCACTTGTTGTGTCCCAGTGCCTGACTCGTTGGAACTGCTCAATAGAATAAATGAGTATAGGATTGCTTGAATAAGAAATCTTGATCTCCTTAAATAATTTTCATTAATCAAAGCTCAGGGTATGAGCTCTATGAATTCAGGAACTTCACAGTATTCCAGAAACCATTCCAGAGACAAACACACATTGGAAGAATTATCCTTAGTCAATATGAGAAACTTATCATAAGCCAAGGTAAGCACCCGTGGCTATATTGAAGCCTCTGTATTCCCAAGGGTGACAGCTCTGTAGTGCAGGCCAAAAAGAGGCAACTTTTTCTATCTCCCTATTGACCTTGGGTTTGGGACCAATTATAAAGAAATTGGGTCAGAAAGTAACTTCAGGCTGTACAATCTTGCCTAGCACGAGAATGGTTGCCCTGAAGCAGACAGACACTGCATTTGTACGTAATAATGCAAGCCACATCCTGGTGTTCTAAACACATTAATGAATCCTCTGCAATTATAGGAATGCATGGATATGAGTTGCAACTAGCCCATTTTCACAGTTGGCATGAAACAGGGAACTGATGTACTCAAGCTCCATCCATTTTCTCTTCCACTAATGAATACTCCTTTTGTTCCAAAGTCTCCCAAGTGACTCCCCTGACAATGCAGGTAATTAATGGGCCATTCTTCTTGATTCCGATACTGTTGAAAATGTGAGAGACCTGATAGTTGAATCTGCATCTAAACTTTCCCATCATCTAAGTGACTAAGAGTACATTAAATTATTAACAAATTTTCTTCTAGGAACTTCTTTATAGCTTATTGATAATGAGCCTTTGACAAAAGAGAAAATGCATTTAGAGAAACTTTGCCAAATCAGACTGGAGGAGGAATTTTCTTTGATTCTTCTTGAGATAAGATTTAAGATGTGACTTCAATAAAGTCAGAAAGGTATAGGGTCAATCATAAGGCTCTCAAAAAGTCAGAAGTAATTAAGAAGCACAAGTTTACTTAGAAGACTGTGTTTTGTTTTGTTTTTTTTTAATGATTTAAGGCTAAGATTTATTTTTAACTTTTTTTAAAAAAGCACTTTATTCTAGATATGAGTCCTTTGCAGAATATGTATGTGGTTTAAAAATATTCTTGTAAACCTGTAACTTGTCATTTTGTCCTTTTATTATTATTACTATAGGACTTTAAGTTCTAGGATACATGTGCAGAACATGCAGGTTTGTTACATAGGTATACACATGTCATGGTGGTTTGCTGCACCCATCAACCCATCATATACATTAAGTATTTTTCATAATGCTATCCCTTCCCCAGGCCCCCATCCCCCGACAGACCCTGATGTGTGATGTAACCCTCCTTGTGTCCAAGTGTTCTCATTGTTCAACTCCCACTTACAAGTGAGAACATGTGGTGTTTGGTTTTCTGTTCTTGTGTTAGTTTGCTGAGAATGATGATTTCCAGCTTCATCCTTATCCCTGCAAATGACATGAACTCATCCTTTTTTATGGCTGCATAGTAGTCCATGGTATATACATGCCACATTTTCTTTATCCAGTCTGTCATTGATGGGCATTTGGGTTGGTTCCAAGTCTTTTTTATTGTGAACAGGCCATAATAAACATATGTGTGCATGTGTCTTTATAGTAGAATGATTTATAATCCTTTGCACACATACCCAGTAATGGGATTCTAGGGTCAAATAGTATTTCTGGTTCTAGATCCTTGAGGAATTGCAACACTGTCTTCCACGATGGTTGAACTAATTTATACTCCCAGCAACAGTGTAAAAGTGTTCCTATTTCTCCACATCCTCTCCAGCATCTGTTGTTTCTTGACTTTTTAATGATCATCATTCTAACTGTCCTGAGATAGTATCTCATTGTGGTTTTGATTTGCATTTCTCCACTAACAAGTAATGATGAGTTTTTTTCATATGTTTGTTGGCACATAAATGTCTTCTTTTGAGAAATGTCTGTTCATGTCTTTTGCCCACCTTTTGATGGGGTTCTTTGTTTTTTTTTTTCTTGTAAATTTGTTTAAGTTCCTTGTAGATTCTGGACATTGGCCCTTTGTCAGATGGATTGATTGCAAAATTTTTCTCCCATTCTGTAGGTTGCCTATTCGCTTTGATGATAGTTTCTTTTGCTGTGCAGAAGCTCTTTAGTTTAATTAGATCCCATTTGTCAATTTTAGCTTTTGTTGCCATTACTTTGGTGCTATAGTCATGAAGCCTTTGCCTATGCCTATGTCCTGAATGGTATTGCCTAGGTTTTCTTCTAGAGTTTTCATGGTTTTCGGTCTTGTATTTAAGTATTTAATCCATCGCGAGTTAATTTCTGTATACGGTGTGAGGAAAAGGTCCAGTTTCAGTTTTCTGCATATGGCTAGTCAGTTTTCCCAACACCACTTATTAAATAGGGAGTCCCTTCCCCATTGCTTGTTTTTGTCAGGTTTGTCAAAGATCAGATGGTTGTAGATGTGTGGCATTATTTTGAGACCTCTATTTTGTTCCATTCACTGATATATCTGTTTTGGTACCAGTACCATGCTGTTTTGATTACTGTAGCCTTGTAGTATAGTTTGAAGTCAGGTAGCATGATGCCTCCAGCTTTGTTGTTTTTGCTTAGGATAGTCTTAACTATATGGGCTCTTTTTTGGTTCCATATGAAGTTTAAAGTGGTGTTTTCTAACTCTGTGAAGAAAGTCAATGATAGTTTGATGGGGACAGCATTGAATCTGTAAATTATTTGGGGCAGTATGGCCATTTTCACAATATTGATTCTTCCTATCCATAAGCATGGAATGTTTTTCCATTTGTTTCCTCTGTTACTTCCTTGAGCAGTGATTTGTAATTCTCCTTGAAGAGGTCCTTCAAATCCCTTGTAAGTTGTATTCCTATGTATTTTATTCTCTTTTTGCAATTGTGAATGAAAGTTCACTCATGATTTGGCTCTCTGTTTTTTTATTACTGATGTATAGGAATGCTTGTGACTTTTGCACATTGATTTTATATCCTGAGACTTTGCTGAAGTTGCTTATCAGCTTAAGGAGATTTTGGACTGAGATGACAGGGTTTTCTAAATATGCAATCATGTCATGTACAAACAGAGACAACTGGATTTCCTCTCGTCAAATCTGACGAGTTGGTCTGCGAGTTGCAAAGACCTTGGTAAAAGTGTAATATCTGGGCTGGAATGCACTGTTCCTCATGGCACAGTCCCTCACGGCTAGAGGAGGGAGTTCTCCAACCTCTCACACTTCCTGAGTGAGGGGACACCCCACCCTGCTTCAGCTCACCCCTTGTGGGCTGCACCCACTGTCTAACCAATCCCAATGAGATGAGCCAAGTACCTCAGTTGGAAATGCGGAAATCACCTGCCTTCTGTGTTGATCTCACTGGAAACTACAGACCGGAGCTGTTTCTGTTCTGTCATCTTACCAGCTACCTGCTTATTTTTAACTTTGGGATAAAAAATTTCAGATGTGGTACCTTTCAAAGTTAAAAGTAATAATATTTAATACTTCTGAGGTTATTTGATTAAAAAAAATTGTTTAAATCAATTATCTCCAGGATCTCAGCAATAGAGATTAAAATAGGGTTGGCTCTGATTTTTTGGAGTAGGTAATGCAAAATGAAAGTCTGAGAAGTCACAAATGTTTCAGCCACACAGAAATCTACCTTTTCTGAAGTTGATCTTAGGGAATGTTAGTGGGAGTTTCTTCTTCCTCTCCTGAAGGAAATTCTACCCTGATTTCAAATGCATAAGGCAGGATAAGCTAATTTAGAAGATGCTCTAGTTTTTGAATTGTTCAAATAAAAATTTCCTATACCTGAGGAATACAGTGGCATTTTCTTGCACTCAAGATAATGTGCTATATCCAGAGAAAAATTATCATAGGTTTTACAGTCATTTACACTAAAATATTCCAAGTATTATATTAACCATTTGAAGAGACACAAGATGAAAAATAATTACTCATGAAAAAATATCAGTTGCCATTTTATGGTTTTCATAGTAATGTGAACAACATGTGACAGAAACAAGTAGTTGAGAAAAATATTTTTGAGGAAATATTAGCGGGAATCACAGTGGAAGACTACTTCCCAGGCAGAAGGAAAGAGAATTAGAGAGACAAGAAAGAAAGGGATAATCTATTTCGGGAACCACAAATTGACTGGCAGTTCAGAATGTCAATATCCAAAGAGTCAGAGATTGGAACAATATGAAAAGAGTTTTGAATACTTTGATAAGAAATCAATATGGTGTGACAGCTTTTCTTAAATACCAGTGTCCCACAAGATATTAAGCAACTTGCCCAGAAACATACATTTTATAGTCAAATAAGTTTGGGAAATGGTGAATGCTAAATCCACTACCCTGGAGATCCAAAAATCACCCTAGATGTTAAAAACTAAGACAAGTTTTGAAGGAAAGAAGTCTATATAACATGGTTCCACCTAACATTTTCTAATTTATTTTATCGTGGAACAAACCTGCCCTCTCTTCCTATATACACACACACATTCCTTTCTTCTTTCTTCCTTCTTTCCTGTAATTATCTTTCCTGGATACCTATTAACACTACTATTATTCACAATTGTGATCCATTGCAGGTTTTTAATGAGGAGAAAGACATCATCAAATTTGCATCCTGGGTAATACATGAAGGGTGGATTAAAGTAATTTCAGACTAGAAGTAGATAGACTAAATCAAAAGCTACAGCATTAATGTGATCAAAGTAAAAAGAAAAGAACAGCTTACTAACTGATGCATCTGTGATGTATTACTGGTGGTCACTTTAAGATAGAAAAGAGAAAAAGCAGGTTCTAAAAAGAAGTTGCATTGTTTAGCTTTGGAAATTTGTGGCTTCTGTGGCACATTCCTGGAGAGATGTCTAGAAAGCAGTTCAAGATGTGCAGGAAGGATTCAGAAGAGCACCTGAAGCATGGTGTTAGGAATCATCAATATTTCATTGATTTGTGAAGCAATGCAAATGTTAAACTTGTAAAGCAACATATTATGTTAAAGCTAATTTTTGACATGGATCCAAATCTATTGCAAGCCCAAACTTGCAGAGTGTATTATTAACTTGTAGAGGAATGAGTCTGATTCTGACCTCTCGGTTTTCCCAAAGAATGAATTGAAATAAACCACATGGACCAAATTCAGTTACCTGGTTATCCAGTATAGATCTTCATTGACTTATTCTTTCACATATACACTCCTTCTTTTATTCCTGCTTTCATACATTTTATAATGCATCCATATGTTTGTTCACCAGTTATTCATTATACATTTGACGGCAATTGAATGGCACTTTACCAGGGAACTGGCAGAGAGAGTAGAGTGATAAATGAGACAAGATCGCTACCTTGAAGGAGCACACAATTTAATTGGAGAAATGACATAAACACAACAGGTAAGAGTATCATGTTTGACATGGTTTTACAGCTTTGAAAAAAAAAATAGTTCATTTTAGCTTAAGTGTTGGTAAAGATAGCTGGAAAAGGCTTCATGGAGGGGATGGACCTTCAGCTTGGACTTAAAGATGATTTAGTTTTGTCTAACAGACAAATGAGTGGTGAGGAATTTCAGTCAAAAGGGACAACTGGGCAAAGATTATGTTTTACAATAAAAAATTCATTTATAAGTTTATAATTTTACAAGTGAAGATAACTCATGTTCCTTTTAGTTTTTATTTAAATGAAGCCTAGTAACTGACTAGACTGATTATTTCAATAATCAACTGGTTGCCTAGATACGTTATAAACAGAGCCATAGTGGAGCCAAATGGTTTACTTTTATCTACTTTTTAGATCTTGGATTCCCAGTGTAACTAAAAGTACAACGTAAGTTTTATGACTTGTAGGCTTCTTACGGTACTTAGTATTCTCATTTTTCTGCAAGTTAATAACAGACTCTGCAAGTTTGGATTTGCAGTAGATTTGGATCCATGTCAAAAATTAGCTTTAACATAATATGTTGTTTACAAATTTAACATTTGCATTGCTTCACAAATCAATGAAATATTGATGATTCCTAACACCATGCTTCAGGTGCTCTTCTGAATCTTTCCTGCACATCTTGAACTGCTTTCTAGACATCTCTCCAGAAGTGTGCCACAGAAGTCACAATTTTTCAAAACCAAACAATGGATCTTCGTTTTTGAAACTGCTCTTTCTCCTTTCTGTCTTAAAGTAATCACCAGCAATGCATGACGGATGCATCAGGTAGTATGGAATTTTAGGCCATTAGGAACCCAGGGCTCACAGAAGTCCCGGGAGACCCCATTTACTTCATTTTATCAACAGAGAAACAGTCATTGAGTTTCTGTTTAGAGAACTGAGGAGCAAGTCATCATGCACAGGGTTTAGATGAAGAAATGGGGAGAAAAGTTGTTTATATGGTAATAGCTTTTGCCCAGAACATCACATTGAATCTGAAAAGGCCAAAACCAGGGGAAAATGTCAGACACTGGCAAAAAATATTACGAAAGCTGATTATGTAAACCTTGTCTTGTTTGAACGGTAAAGACTGTAATCCACAGCTCAAGTTCAAATTTCCTGTGTAAATATTGTTAGTTTTGAATGTTAATCTGAGTTTCCATGTTTGATTGTGGGGAGTGGAGCTGCAAATATTGATCACCATGAAATGACAGCAAAGATTCGCTTCTAAAAAGGAAGCTGAGGAGCACATTCACATAAACCCAAGTAATAAATGATATATTGGGAGTCTGACTTATTTCCAAGCTGAATGGTAATTATTTCTTCTTTCACCTTGCTCCTTCAGCCTCCTTTCCATTGACCAAATACATATTCCATATATGAGCACATGAACAACAAGAGCTAAAACAAACAATCCAAGTGGCCAAACACCATGGCAACAGAACCAAATCTGACACCACTAACACAACAGTGAATCTCCACAGATTTCAGAGTCACCACCAGAGTTCTTGCCTGATTCTTCCATTGTGAAGCCCCGCTTTCCTAATGAACCACAGGGAATCATTGCTTCATGCCATGCTTCCTAATAATTGACGAACCCAAGCTGTGATGGAAGGCAAGGGAGAAAAAGCTCATAACAGAGAATCCCCAATAGGCAAAAACTTACTGCCCCAGCCATGATTTGCTTTTGCAATTAGAAAGATCGGACTATAATGGAGAGATGCAATTTTGCAGAAAGTTAATGAGCTAAACACTCCATGGTGTGAGAGATGCCAACAGACCTAATCTTGGCATTATTCTTCCTACAACAATTTCCCAGAAAATGGAGTATACGGATTCAATACATATTTCTATATGGTATCATTGTGTTGGTCATATTTATAGATAGACTTTTTCATATGTAACTGAAGCACCAAACTTTAGAGGATGTGGAGAAGTGAGACAAAAATCTTGATATGGGGCAAAAAACAAATAATTCGTTGTGAACACAATACAGAATTTGGACCAAATATACAGCTGATAGTTTCTTTGAAGCATTCAAGTTCCTGAAATTCTTCTCTTTGCTTTGTCTATATGCAAAAAGCCCAAATGTTGCACAGACACAAGAGAAGGGCACAATTGAGTTTAGTGTTATCCACTTCAATAGGTCCCAAATGCCAGTGAGTGGATGGGTATAGACTATTACAAAGTTCTTATCAACCCAAGAAAATGTCCCAGAAAATAAAGATGGTAAAATAAGATTTTCAGAGACTAAATGATTCCTTTTAATTCTAAAATTATGTCCTCAGTACTTTACTAGTGTAAAAATATTCTCTTTTATCCTATGATGGTAGGGGCAAACAGCATTATAGTTTCATTTCCTTTTATTTTTGTTTACTTGGCAGAAGAAAGAAATAGCAACTCTATAACAAATCCATGATTAAAAACATATATCATCTTATAAAATGTAGTAATATATGGGAAATAATATAATAAACACTTATGTTTCTTAAACTTTCCAGTCATAATTATCAACAGTGTATCTTTTGGTAGATAATTCTACAATTTTTATATAATCACACAGCTCAGAGGAAGCAGAATCTTCTTTGACCTCCAATATCAGTGGCCTATGATTATAGGTGGCAGAACCAGGACTAGATTTTTAAGTTCCAGACTCCAGATCACCCCCCAATAATCAGAGACACCCGTGGGACAAGTGGTAAGTGGTGCTGAAAAAGAATTCCCACAGATAGATGTTCTGAGGGAATGCAAAGTACCTGAATAAGATATAAAAATTAAAAATAAAACTGAGCAGTTACATCATAAATTGCGGTCTCTGTCCCAGCAGCATCTTGTAGTTCCAACATCTTCAAAAAGACATAAAGCTAAATAAACCAGTTCCCTCAATTATACCATCATGCCCCAACAGAAGCATCAATTTTGAGAGTAACTCACAGATGAGAGTACATTTGTGGTAGTCCAGGAGTCCATCAGGGAAATTCTAGCACATTGCTGGAGCAAAATTCCAAGAATAGGTGTATTGTTAAGAAGTTTTACTTCACCTATGCCATCTTTCTCCCAAAGTGGCACAGCCCACTGCCAAGAGAGAGTCCCTCGGACCAGAATTCCTCCCACAGGGAATACCAAAAGTATAATAAATGTGAATCCAAATATCCTGGCCCAGTAGGCCCACTTCTTACCCACTCCAACCAGAATAGAAAGCATCTACAGCAGGGTTGATCAGGCAGAAAAAGAAATCTGTGAACTAAAAGACAAGCCATCTAAAACTATCCAGTAGGAAGGGAAAAAAGAAGAAAAAAAAAAGAAAAGAAATTGAGAAAGCCTGCAGGATTTATGAGACAGTATCAAGAGAGTCAAATTTGTATTATGGAGTCTAGAAGAAGGAGAGTGAGAGAAAGGAAAAGAACGTTTAAAGAAATAGTGACTGAGGCCGGCGCCTTGGCTCATGCCTGTAATCTCAGCACTTTGGGAGGCGAAGGTGGGCAGATCACTGGAGCTCACTACACCCACCTTATAAGTAATGTTAATGTAAGCCCTTAAGTGGAAACAAAAGAATGCTAATTCAGATCAGCAAGGCTAAATAGTTTAGAGAGGATTGGAGCAGGGAAGAAAGGCAGTGAACCCTAATAATCACTCTAAGAACTCAACCTCTCTTTTGTGGAACCCCCAACTTGTTGATGGGCTTCCTAATATTGCACACACCTCACCACAACTCCCAGGTAGGTTTCTTGAGCACATCTCCATAGGCAGAAAGTACAAGTGTCTCATGTAAACAACCAGCTTAACTCTATGGAATTGACAGGAGGCAGACAAACTTGAGTATTTCAGGGCACCACCATAGGAAAAAAAATAAAAATTAAAAAACAGGGGCTATCAGCACCAGCCTGGTTTAGCAAGATCTTGAGACAGTATACAATGGAAGGAATTCACCCTAAGAGACAAGAAAATGTGGATCAAGTAAATTTATAGAAAAGGTCTGAGAGAGTCTCAGAATTGCTAGTGATAAAAGAAAAACTTCATCCAAATTAAATTTAAAGGAATTTAATTGAGCAACGAAGTATTTCCAAATTGAGCAGTCCACAGAATCACAGCAGAGTCACAGAGACTCCAGTGAAGCCACATGGTGGAAGAAGATTCATAGACAAAAAAAGGCAAATGACATACAGAAATTGGAAATGAGGTACAGAACAGCTGGATTGGTTACACATTGGCATTTGCCTTACTTGAACACAGTTTGGACACCCAGTAGTGTATGACTGGTTGAAGTATGGCCGCTGGGATTGGCCAAGACTCAGCTACTGTTACAAGCACATACTTCTAAGTTAGGCTTTCAATCCTGTCTACCTATTTAAGTTAGGTTGCAGTTCGTCCACAAGGACTCAAATATAGTAGCACAGAGTCCTTCTCATGTCATATTTAGTTCACTTTAATGCTAGCTTGGCTGTTTGGTGCAAGTGTTTCTATCCTAAAGTCATCTAGTAAAGATGACTGAAGGAGATGACTGCTTCTTAAAATGCGAAGACAACAATGCAAGATTTCAGGAACGTGAAAAAAATCAAGAAAACAAAAAAGTTTCTACACAGCAAAAGAAACAAACAAGAAAATGAAAACCTGTGGGATGGTAGAAAATATCTACAAACCATATATTCAATAAGAAGTTAATATCTAAAATATATAAAAACTCATATAACTCAAGAGCAAAAATCAAATAACCTAATTTAAAAATGGGCAAAGGACATTAAAAGACATTTTTCCAAAGAACACCAAAAATGTCTAACAAGTATATGTAAAGATGTTCAACATTACAAAAATACAATTCAAAACCACATGAGATATCACCTCACAATTGTTAGAATAACTAACATCGAAAAGTCAAAAGATAACAAGCATTGGCAAGGATGTGGAGGAAAGGGAATCTTTATACACCTCTGGTGGAAATGTAAATTCGTGCAACCATTATGGAAAATGGCATGGAGGCTCCTCAAAAAATTAAAAATAGGACTACCATATAATCCAGCAATCCCACTACTAGGTATATATCCAAAAAATATGCGATCGGTATATTGAAGAGATTATGTGCACTCCCATGTTCATTGAAGCATTATTCACAGTAGCCAAGATATGAAAGCAAGCTAAGCGTTGGTCCATAGATAAATAAAGAAAATGTCACACACACCCACACCCACACCAGAATACTATTAAGCCTCTATGTCGCCATTTGCGACAACATGGATGAACCTGGAGAAGATTATGCTAACAGGAATTAGGCAGACACAAAAAGACAAATACTACATAATCTCGCTTATACGTAGAATCAAAAAAAAAGGTAGAACTCAGAGAAACAGAGAATAGTATGGTGGTTACCAGGAGATGGGTGGGTGGAAATGGAAAATTTTGCTTATCAGGAAGTACCAACTTTCACTTATAAGATGAATAAATTTTGAAGGACTAATGTACGACATGGTTACTACAGTCAATAAGTATTGCTAGGAGAGTAGATTTTAAGTATTCTTACTGCAGGCACACACAAAACCCTATGTGAGGTGATAGATATGTTAATTAGCCTTATTGTGCTAATCACTTCATAATGTATATTCATATCAAAATATTGCATTGTATACCTTAAGTATACCAGTTTTTATTTGTCATTATACATTCTGGAAGAAGTTAAATTTGTTGAAAGATTAAATGAGAGAATATAAAAGCATTTAGCACATTGCTCAATAAATACTATTGATTGTTTCTGTTACTACATGTTTTTCTTCTACAGCATCTGCACACCACTGATGAAAGATTTTGACTCTGAAGTTTACATCCTTCAGCTGCCTTTATTCCCCTCACCTCCATCATGTCTTTCCAACTATCATATCAGTCCTCAGCAATCTCTCCTCTCAACACAGAGCAGTTATGTTACCTAGTGTAAATTTTGACACATACAATCTTACAACCCAAATAGATATAATTTGTATTTATAGCAGATGATTTTTAGGACTGAGATCTACTTGGGAAGTCAAGGCACAAGCAATTTAATATATCACTGAGAAGGCAAATATACAAATACCCAATATACAAGACTCAATAAATAAATGCAAGAGAAAATCTCAGAAGATACTATATGACAAGGGTCAAATAAATGGTACAAGCAATATGCTTTGGTTTCAACATACAAATAAGTTCTGTGGGCTGGAAGGACTGTGTAATACTTCATAGTGGAGAAGAGTCCAAAGCTAGGCCATTAGGGATGGGTGGGATTTGGTTTGTCTGAAATGAGGATATTTATATGAGTAAAATCAATGAACAAACTTTTTAGAGTAAACCAGATGGAGAAGTGCAGGATGGAGAAGTGCAAAGTGATTCAAAATAAATCTAGATTTTATGTAGTAAAATTAAGGTCAGGAAGAGGAGTTGTTAAAGTTTCCAATCATTCAGTACCTCTGGGAAGATGTCATTTTGCAGAAGCTTCCTCAACTCTGCCTTATGAAGGATTTCATGCCCACATTTATTCATTCCCCTCAGGGCAATTATATTCAGTATTCATACTGAAAAATCAGTATTCATTTTCAGTTATTTAGCTTTGTTTAGTATTCATTTTCAGTTATTCAGCTTTGTTTATTCTTTACTTTTAATTTTTATGTTTTTATTTTTTGGCTTTTCTCTTTCTTGTTGCCATCTCTAACCTGTCTTCCACCCTCTCCCAATGCAATTCTTCCATGTCAAATTTGAACTATGACACTACATCTCTTCTTTCTTCTTCTCTAGATTCAGAAAATACCGAAAAACTCTGACTCTGCTACCATAAAACCTACTCCTGGGGCTGTGTGAGAGTTTGTGCATACTCAACAACAACTGGAGTTTTATCCTCCAGACAGAGGGGAGGCATGGAAGGTTGAGGAGGAGGGTGTTGAAATCCAATTATTAATCTTTTTGTGTATGTAGGATTTCAAATACTAGAATTCAGTAACCCATATAGGTAAATTTAAAAATTCAAAGCACCACTGACAGATTGAGACAATGAATTTAGTTCATTCATTGTCTCAATCTGTCGGTCTTTTGCAGTGCCCAAATAATCGTTATGTATCAGTCCCTGTTGCATACCATTTACTCAGTCAGCATTTAGCTCACCATTTTTTTTCTTTCTGCCCGTGTTCTGCTTCAATCACTCTTATATATACTTATAAGGTAAAGTTCTTACACAAAATTTTAACTTGAAGCCAATTTGATGTTATGCCTCACACATGCAGCAATTGTTTCTCCTGAACTGAGCAGCCCACCCAGCTACACTTCACACTTGACATAGACAGAGAGCTCTGTAACAACTTAAATACACAGGCACCACAAAAAAATCCATGTCAAATACTGCTCAAATTTGGTGACTTATCTGTGAATGTTTGAGGCTCATTCAAGTACCATTACAATCCGAGAGTAAGGAATTGGTACAAAACCCTAAAAGCAATCCCCTACCTCATGCATGAACATCACCCAAACACAATACTGATATTACTCATCCAGCTTCTTTCTAAATATTTCTAGGTAGTTTATCACAAATCATGTTTGAGAAATTCAATTTGTAAAAAGTTTTTTCTTGTACCGATTCAAAATCTGCTTCTCTCTGTTATCTACTCATCTTAATCTGTTTTCCAGAATAAATAGAATTGCATTCCCCAGAAATGGTAAATAATAATGTTTCACAGCAGTGGTAAAGAGGATCTGAGCATATCAGAATGGAGACCAAGGGTCTAGGACGTAGACACCCCTCTTCCTTGTAAGAGTCCTTTATGCCATGATAGACAACCCTCACTTCTTCTCCAAGGGTTACTTTCTTTCCAACAAACTTCTCTAGTTCTCCTGACACACTGTTTGTATCCAAACCCTGTGAGACCTGAGTAATACTCAACTGTTGGTGGTTTATCATCTCTTGAAGAAAGTGCTACTTTAGGAATGTTTACCTGGTGGTAGAATGACAGTCAGGTGAAACCTTCAGAAAGCAAAAATGCAAAAGGTTGGATGTTACTTTCTGCAATTCTCTGTCTGTCAACTACAGGAAGAAAAGATGGGGGCAGCTGATTTTCAAAGAAGTCCACTGGCTATTCTATGTTACCCTCAGGGGAATATTTTCCTGTCCCAGACCTTGTGCTTGTTTAACTTGAAGACCTGAAGTTTAAGCTACAACAGTTTTCAACTCAACCATGTTGATGAAAACAGCAACTTGGAGCTTGAGGAAATCTTGACACCAAAAATGATATGAATTTTAGAAGCTGAACAGTACATTTCTAACCTTTGGAAAGGTCACTCTTCCTGTTTTCAGGTTTATGAGCCACAGTGTTTGTGGTGGCTCTGTTTCAACTCTTGTTTCTTTCTCCTGCAGGGTATTTCTGTGTAAATGTCACTTTCTTCCAACAGCACACTGCAAAGGTGGTTTAAGGAGGGCTTGTATATAGACATGAGTTTACATTCACCTAATAATGTTTTTGTGTTCTATTTAGTTCTTTATTTTTATTTGAATTGATCTTGCACCTATAGTGCTATTTGCAAAGGGATTTGTAATCCCCAAAGAATATCTCTGAAGCACCAACCAACAAACATAAAACAGTATCACAACACAGTGCTGCTACACAGAGACAGTTCGCCAACCTGTGTCTGAAGGTTGGTAGTCAATCATATTCTTTCCTCTCAGAAATTAGAAGCAATTAGAATAAACATGGGATTCAGGTGGAGAAAAATACAGTTGCTTTTGCCGAGAAAGATGGTGAGATTCATGTGACTTGAACCCATGGACAACAAGCTTCCTCTTTTCCCAGCTGAATTTACCAAGTCTCAACCAAGGACTGTGTCTGGCCTCTTCTGCAGGAAGAGAGAAGCCACCAAAGCAAAATAACTTTGAGGATTGGGCAGGAAGAAAGAGAAATATAAACGGGAGCCAGAACATTCTGGTTTGGACACTTGTAGCTCTATGATCTTAGACAAGTTGCTTCTTCTCAGCCTAAGCCTCCTCACTCTTAAAGTGAGCACTCCAAGAATTAAGTGAAAGAATGCATGTAAGGTGCTTTGCACAGTATCCAGCACATAATGAGTATCTCATAAAAAGCAACTTCTGTTATCTGGAATATTAATATTTTATTTCCACATTCAACCCACAGACCCTTAGGACAAAATCTTTCCCATTCTGTGGACACTGAGGCCCTAAGGAAAGGGTCAAATGCAGATGGCAGCCCCAATTCTGGGGCTACTCCAGAGAATTATTGAAATCACTTTGTCATGCAAAACTTAAGGAGCAACTACTTTCTACTAAGTGTAGAATTAGGCAGAAATAAAAGCTAGAATTTGGAATGATATTTTCTATATAAACAATGGTTGCAACATAGTGGGGGAGGGAAGGGGAGGTAGGTAGATCTTTCTCTATCTCAGTTGCTAACATGGTTCATGTAGCAAAGTATCAAGTTCCAAACAGCCAATAAGCAAATAAACTTTGAAGGCCAGAAAGTATCCTATGTTCACGGAATATGACAAAACAAACAGAATTATACATTTCAACATGCAATTAAAACTAATGTTGTGGTTCACTTCTTTTTTATCCATATTATAATGGAAGTTTCAAAATCTCTAGTTTATGAAAGTAGTTCCCAAGTCTTTCTGAGCCCTCAGGAAAGGAATAAACTCTTGTTTCAGGTCATTCATCTTTTCTTAATTCAATAAACTAGACAAAGGGGTTCAGCACAAAATGACCCCCACATACTATTTTTTATGAATTATTAATAATTGGTCTTGTGAATTATTAATAATAGGTCTGCAACAAAATTTTCAAGAAAAAGATAAAATGTAAAATACAAAGTCTCTCTATTCAGAAAAGTCATTAAACTCTGCGAAGATCATATTTAAATAAGTTTTTAACATTTAGCTTCTACTTAACAGTCATGTATGTCCTTTTCCATCATGGCAAATTCAGATGTATTAGATTGTAGCCTCTTTTTTTATTATGTTTCATGCAAGTAAAACAGCATAGATAATGTGGAAATACTGGGATTGCCATAATTGGAAAACTAAGAAAAGGTATAGTGCAGCTACATCTTTCTAAACTTCAAAAGCTATATTTCACGAGTACATCTATGCGTCAAGCTAATCCATTCAGTAGTAAGATCAAGATGGCCAACCTAATAGGTTTGGTAGTTATATGGTAACCTAATCACAAGTCAGACTTCTGGAAATACCATTAATTTATTCATTTACTTACTTATTCATTACAGAAGCATGTACTGAGTACCAACAATGTGCCAATTATTTGAGAAAAAGAATGATTAAAGCAAAGAAGTTCTCTCCCTAGCTAGTAGTAAACATAGCTGGGACTCCAAAAGTGAATTTCAGAATTCTAGTAAACAGAAAAACTAGCACTTTTTACCTCGTATGAGTCATTCAATCTACATGCAGATACCATTAGCTCAGGTTTTACTAAAATCTATGTTAAACATAATTGTCTTGTTTCCTAATCCTTAGCACATTTTAGGCAGACAGTTAGAAGTTCCCACTGTTGTTCAAAAATACATAACCAATAGCAGTTCTTGCCACAGCTCATTAAATTCTTACTTTGTATTAAGAATTATCAGTTTTATATATTTTAATATATTTAATCCTCACAGCAACCATATGAGGTTGGTATCATTCTTATAACCATTTTTCAGATGACCAAATTATGATACTGAGAGGATTCAGTAACTTGCTAAGCTCACTCTTCTAGTAAGAAGCAGAGAAGAGACTGGAGCACAGAGAATCTGACATCAGAAGCCATGGTTTTGAACACTGCAGCACACTCACTTTCGAGCAAAGGATGCTCTCTTGTCATGTCATTCTCTTCCTGTTTTAACCATATTTGGTAGATGCATTGGAGTGCCTTATAAAATTATAGGTTATATGGGTGGTAATTATTGTGTCAAGTTTTCCATAATATGGTAAGTACCTTGAGTTCATATACAAAGACCAAATGGAATGAAGTCATTGCTTAATGTATTAGAGTAGTTTCTCTTTGTCCTGATAGCAAACTGTAGTTCTTTATAAAAATAATTGCTGTAGAAGAAGAACCAGGGATAAACTTTAGGCCAGACTTTCCTGTTGAAACTATAATTGGGTGAGGAAAACACCATTTTTATCTTACTCAATATATTAGTCTGTTCTCGAATTTCTATAAAGAGCTACCTGAGACAGTGCAATTTATAAATAAGATAATTAATTGGTTCATAGTTCCACAGGCTGTATAGGAAGCATGGCTGATGAGGCATCAGGAAACTTACAATCGTGGCAGAAGATGAGGGGGAAGCCGTCATGTCCTACATGGCTGGAGCAGGAGGAAGAGAGAGAAAGGGAAGGTGCTACATACTTTTGAACAACCAGACCTTTGGTGATAACTCACTATCAGTAGAACAGCAATAGGGAGATTCAACAGCATGATCTAATCATCTTCCATTAGGCCCCTCCTCCAACTTTGGGGATCACAATTCCACATGAGATTTGGGCAGGGACACAAATCCAAACTATATCACTTATCAATAGGAAACTTACTCTCACTCATATATTATTTTATATTGAGGCAGAACTAAGATAAATCAAATGATTTTGAGTGTCTTTACTCCAGGAAAAGTTGTTAAGAGAAAAAACACTTGGCTATGCAAACTTTTTGTGTCGACCTGGGTCATCTGAATCATCAATATTTGTGTGAGTCAGCATGGAAACACTCTAAACTTAGAATCCAAAAAAGTAGGTAAGAGATTTAGCAACACAACCCAATAACTTTCTGACCTTAGAAACTGTGACAAAGTTGTTAGGTTCCTCATTATATCTGTAAATTGGGATACGCTCTACTAAGCACATACGATGATTAAGAGAACAAAATGACATGATGGACGTGAAAGTGCTTTATGAACTTTGAATAGATTCAGTTTAATTCATTTCAGAAGCATTTCTTGAATATCTTCTATGTGAAAAGGACTGCAATAAGCCCTGAACAAGATCAATGGGATCTAGTCCAAAGCTTTCAAGAATTATTATCGCTGGCATGTTAGTTTAAAGTCATATTTATGGCAGAATAGAATTATGTTTTATGTGTAATATATACAATTTATAATACACTTGGACTCCCTGTTTCATAAATATTTACTGTAAGAATGTGTTCACTTTCTAGGACATAAGGCATAATTTTATGCTTTTAAATCATTGCTGTAGCTTTTGGTTTTTATGACATACTAATCATTTCTGTGATTTATTTGTTGACAAATCTTTGGTTGAAAATATGTGTCAATTATAATATTATTTCCATAAGAAGCACACTCCACTTTATAGTACGTGTTTGAGAAATATGTCACACTGTAATTTGGAGCCTTCCTATATTTTAAGTTGACTTTTCAGATCAAGGCACTAATAGGTAAACCAGTGTGATATCTAAGGCAAATAAAAAGAAGCACTGGATATTTTTCTTAAGTTCTGTAGGTGATGGCTTTGTGTTTAATAATGATCAAATATACATTTTTCCCTTTTCTCCAAGTGAGAAATTATCTCATTGTTTATGTATTATTCATTCAATGAGCATTTGCTGTATAGTCACTATGTTTCAAGCATTGTTCTATATGCCCTGAGGGATATGAACAATTTTTAAAATCTGAATGAAGCAATAATATAGCCCCTGCCCTCTAAGATCTCCCAGAAATAAACATTCCCTAGACCAGGATGCAATGTTAAGGATAGCTCACTAGAAAAATAGAAAGACCCTGCCACCATACCAACCCTAGAATGTAAACCTCCAAACAACACATAGAAAAATAAAACTAGAAAATAAAATAGTAGAAAAATAAAACTACTAATTGATTTGAGTCATTTTTCGAGGGCTTTTGTTATTCGTAGCTGAATGCAATTTCTACCACATATGGATCACTAATTAACATGGACCCCAAAAGAGGGTATCTTCTCCCCTCCATTTCTGAGCAGAAGAAAATGCAGAAGAAAGATGCTAGGACGGAAACATGATAAGAAGCTGAGAAACAGTATGGAAGTTCGTCAAAATAGGTCTGCCATATAATCCAGAAATTCCACTACCAGATATATATTCAAAGGAAATGAATGAAACCATTACATCAAAAATACATCTGTATGCCATGTTTATTGCAGCGTTATTCGCAATGGTCAAGACATGGAAACAAGCTAAGTATCCATCTGTGAATGGTTTATCAGTGAATGAGCTGATGAAGAAAATGTGGCATATATACACTGGAGTTCTATTTAACCTTAAAAAAAAAAAAGGAAACCTTGTCATTTGCTACAACAGAGGTGAGCCTGGAGGACATTATACTAAGTAAACTAAGTCAAGCAAAGAAGTACAAATACCACATGATCTCACTTATATGTGAAATCTAAAAGCATTGAACTCATAGAAGCAGAAGGTAGAATGGTGGGAAGAGGTGAGAGAGGGAGGGTACAGAAATGTTGGTCAGAGGATAACAAAATTTCAGTTAGTCAGGAGGGATAAGTCTAAGAGATCTGTGGTACAATGTAGTGACTACAATAAATCTAACAATATATTAAACACTTGAAAATTGCTAACAGAGTAGATTTTATGAGTTATCATGACAAAAAATAAGTGTGTGCACTAATAAATATATTTATAATCTTGATTTAGTTATCCCATGATATAGGTATATTTCAAAACGCCATTTGTACACCATAAATCAAAGTAATTTTGTCAAATAAATAAGAGACAATCTAAGGCCTCACAGAGCACTGTAAACGTAAAAAGTGTAACTTATAAAGATACTTAGAACTCACCTAGAAGCAAAGTAAGAAAAAAAAAACATGTCAGGCTGAAGCAACGACAGAAACAAAGGTGTGGAAGGATGAGAGAACAAGATATCATGGCATTCCAGGTGAGGATATGAGAGTTTAACCTTTAGGCACTGTGGGGACATTTCAAGTGGATCATTACAATTTATTGAGTGATACTATGTCCTGCCTGTTGGTGCCAATAGCCTGTTTCAGAGATTTTTCCCATCACTAGAGAGACTTGAACACTGTGAGAAAAGGCAAGTTTGGACTGTGCCTACTGAAAATGCTAATTAAGGAGTGGAATAAGTCCCATCAAACAGAAAAGACAATATGCTTCCTTGAATTACAGCAGCAGAGCACCTGCCATTTGCCTTTTGAGAGGTTGTGTGTGATGGTGCATTTCCATTTCTCTAGATTTTCAGAATACAGAATAAATCAAAGCTGCGTGGGTCATCTCTGGGGAGCAACAGATGCACACAGGTATCTGCTCCATCAGAGGACCAGCATTATCATCTAAAGAAAATGAGGTTCTCAGAAATTATTTCTTTCCTCTTCCTTGCACTGTATTTGATTTTCATTTTGAGATTTCTATCAATTTCCTTCATTAAAAAACAATTCCACAAACATTTCTGGAGCACCTACTGTGGGCCAATCACTCACTATAATGGGAATACAGAGAATTTCAACTGTGTGGGGATAAAGGTGGGCACAACATTTGGGCCAGAATGGGGTGAGGAACAGTAAATTGAGTTGCTATATTTAGCAAACAAAAATACAAGCTGTCCAACTAACATTAGATTTCAGATAAATTATGTATTACTGTTACTAGAAGCCCGTCCCATGTAATATTTGAGGCATATTTAACCTAAAAGATCATTTATTGTTTGAATACATTCAAATTTTACCATGTGTACAGTATATAATCTGGCAACATTCATAGTCAAGGACATGTATACAGAAAAGGAGACTGAAAAAAGATATTTTTCTCCCTAAAAAGGGCTTAAAAGATCACTGCAGTATTAGCTTCCAGGATTGAGTTCTTCTCCAGTGGGAACCTCTGGGAACAGCCAGACTGATGGCTTACATCCAGCAGCTACTCTAATTTGGAGGTGTTCATGTTATGCTGTGAAATATTTTAAGTATTACCCTCTGCTTTATCCTTTTCACGCATTGCTGAGTTCACCATAAGGACATCCTCAAAGGAAAATAGGTTCACTCAGCATTATATCTCTTAATAATGCAAAAAGCCAATGATATCTAAATTACAAGCCAAACTCACTCTTCCCCAGCTTTGATGTTTTGGTTGCAGACATATTTGAGCATAGTCCAATGAATCTGCAGGACAGAGAAGACCGCATGGGGCTGGGAATTGGAGCTAACTCAGCTACAAGAGATGTGGCAAGAGTTAGTGAGACAGGGCCAGCTGCAGGTGTTAAGAGACATATCAGTCCAGGGAGATAACAGGTTCCCCAACAGATGAGTAACAATGGAGCACAACCAGAAAATACATATGCAGTGGGATGAAAGACAGGCATCCAAGATAAGGAAGAGGGCAAAGCCAGACAGTAAACCCAGGCAGGGACTGCTCAGGATCCTTAGCAAAGAGCTAGGACTGTCAGCAGATAGACTCAGGTCCAAGACTAGGTATGAGGACTAGATTCCAGTTGCTGGATTATGTAAAGCAAGGTAGAAAGAAGGTTCCAGATTTAGAGGGCCCTGGCATACTGAGCACACTGAAAACAGAGAAGGAAGGAAGGAAGGAAGGGAGGGAGGGAGGGAGGGAGAGAAAGAGGGAAAAAGAGAAAGGATATGACATACAATAGATATTTGTATGGAGTCAAGATTTTTTTTTAATTGGGAACTCATCTAACTAGCAAACAGTGATTGAGTATATCCATGGTCCATATCATTACTGTGAGAAGCAATGAGGACTTAATAGTTAGCAATAGACTACTAGTAACCAGTGGTTTTTGGATGCTTTTGATATACCAAGTTATTTTCCCATATGCTTAGTATCTATACATTTATTTTATTCTTACAACAGTTTTATGAGGAAATTACTATTATTACCTCCAATTTCCCTATGAGTAAGTCAAGGCAAGGAGATGCACACCATGATCTGCTCTTGGTTACACAGGGAATTGAAAAATGAGAATTTCAGGGAGAGCAAGATGTGGGAGCATAGGATGAAGGAAAAAGTGGGAAAAGTGGCAGATGAGGAGGACGGGCAAGTAGAGTGAGCTCCACAGTAAAGCAGGGATCCCACAATGGTGATTCTGAGGACCTATCCTGGGTCAGAAGCAGGCAACACAACAAAAGCCCAGAGTACTATGGAAAATGGAACTAGTGATGGGAAGGCGAGAGAGAATCTGGAGAAGACTGGAGACTGAGCCCCAGAATGTGAAAGAAGAGCTCCTGAAACATACTCTACCTCGGGACAGGCACCCTGTCTCACACATCAGCCCCAGCTTTCCAAGAAGCAGGAATAAGGAAGCTGGTAATCAGGTTGGGCTGATGCATAGTGAAAATAATAGAAAATCCTTTCATATGGCATTTACCAAATGCTATGTAGTGCCCTAAGTGTTCTACACATATTAACTCTTTAAATCCTTACAACATTCCCATTTGATAGATGAAGAAACAGAGAAGTTAAGTAATTTGTTCAATGTCATACAGCTAATTTTGTTGGGGAAATTGTATTAGTCAGGGTTGTTCAGAGAAACAGAACCAATAGGATCTCTCTCTCTCTCTCTCTCTCTGTATGTATGCATATATATATATATATGCACACACACAGATATATCTATAAATCTATACATATCTAGATATATTTATAGCTATAGATTTATAGCTATACCTAAATATATAGGTATAGATATATCTTAGATCTATATCTACATATCTATAAAGATGTATCTATATATACATATGTGTGTGTGTGTGTGTGTATATATATATATATATAGAGAGAGAGAGAGAGAGAGAGAAAGAGAGAAACATAAATAAGTTCATTATGAGAGATTGGCTCACACCATTATGGAGGCTAAGAAGCCCCGCAATCTGTTGTCTGCAAGCTGGAGGCCAGAAAAGCTGATGGTGTAGTTTCAGTCCAACACCAGAAGCCTAAGAACCAGGAGGACAAATGATGTAAGTCTCAGTCCATGTCCCAAGGTCTGAAAACCAGAAGCACTAATCTCTAAGGAAAGAGAAGAAGGATATCCCAGTCTAAGAAGATGGAGTGAATTTTCCCTTTTTTGGGTCTTTCTATTCTAAGCTGGTCCTCAGCAAATTGCATGATGCCCACCCACACTGGTGAGAGCAGTCTTCACTCAGTCTACCAATTTAAGTGCTATTCTTTTCCAGAAACACTCTCACAGCCACATTTAGAAACAATATTTTACCAGCTATCTGGACAGTCCTTAGCCCAGTCAAGTTATCACGTAAAATTAACGATCTCTGGAACTTAGCTTTGAATCCAGCAGCATGGCTTCACAGTCTGTTTGTAGCCACTGCACTCCGCTGTCGGTGTCTCCAAAACAGAATGAAAACTGGCAATGTAATTTGACTCACTAATTATAGTTGTAAAATTTTCAGGACCCAGAGACATGTTTCCAACATAGTATGAAATAGAATGCGGTTAAAATAGCAATCAACGGGTCAAGATATGCAGGAAGAAATAAAGCTTCTTCCTTTTTGTCCCCTTGGTGGAAATGATCCAGCCTCGTAATTGTGGCCTCTCAGTTATCAGGAAG
Source organism: Cacajao melanocephalus (assembly GCA_963573385.1). Classification (NCBI taxonomy): domain Eukaryota; kingdom Metazoa; phylum Chordata; class Mammalia; order Primates; family Pitheciidae; genus Cacajao; species Cacajao melanocephalus. Next base: position 48,636 of record CAUYLG010031263.1, on the reverse strand, counting down.
GAGTTAATCTCAGAAGCCATAAAGAATTTGGCTCAATTTTATCTCTACTATTGTGAAATTGGGAGTCAGTTATTCTTCCTTTTCTTATTTATTTGATCTTTCATTTGCCCTTCCATAAAATTTGGAAAATAATACCTACCTTATAAAGTTTTGAAGGGACTAAAAAGGGTAGACACAGACAGTATTCAGCCCACAGTAAATTCTCAGTAAATTGTAGTATTGAGTGATGATAGTGATGGGAAGTATGTGATGATAGTGATGGGAAGTATGTGATGAGGTCCCTGTCTATGGAGGTAATCAAGTAGAAAATAAGTGCTATTAATGGAAGTCTTGTGATACATTGAGTGTTCGTTTTCAACTTGTAGATTTTAGATCTATTCCAAAGTGTGACCAGAGCCATGCAAAGAATTCTTGTGGCATGACCAGGCTAACCTGATAATTGATGTTATTTGGTCAGGTTCAGTTCAGCAGCAGCTGAAAGAATGGCAAGAAAATAACTGCTGGAGCTCCCTGAATGCAGTGTTGAAACCTTAGACAGAACAAAGGTAGGAAACATGGTGAAGACTTCTAACGATGAACGTCTGGTAGATCACTTATCTCTAGAATTTAAGCTCCTAATACTTCAACTCATGCCTCATCAGGTATTATTAACAAAGTCCACTGGAGAAGGTTTCCTCCATAGAAACAAATCTCATTTCATCATATTGGTAATGAGAAAACTGGGATTTGTATTTTAGTCATTGCTCTATCTACATTATTCAGAAATAAATCCATTTTGGCACCTAAAGCATGGCACTGTTTCCTCTTATTGAAACAGAGCTAGAAATTCAAGTTAGGCCAGGTAAATGAAGTCTTAAGTAAAACTGAAAGACTTATATATGCAGATTTTTTTTTAAATTTTATTTGTTCAATTTTTTTCCTTTTGTTCATACATTCTTCTGCAATTTAAAAATGTAATAAATATAATCACTTGCAGCATCATAATATCCACAAAGACTTATAACTTATATTCTTAAAGTAACTATGTCTGACCTAAAGAAAGAGTTTTTAAAAACTTTTAAAAACTTTGAAAGTTTTGGTTGAAAATAATTATACAATGTAGATAAATGCCTCTTTTCACTTTCCAAGGCTTGAAGCTTATCTAAGAGCTGGACAGTAGGCCCAGAATATTCCAAAGCGGTGGTACTGGAAGGTCCTTCTACTTGCAGAAGTAGAAAATGGAGTGAGGAGACCAGGATTCTAGTCCTAGTTCTAGGATTTATTTGTTTTGTGATTTGGGAGAGTCATTTCCCTCTTTGGACCTCAGTTTCCTCAATTGTAAAATGGAGTAGCTGTACTTTGTGATTTCTAAGAACTTGAAGGCATGGTGAGTAGAGAAATAGCCACACTATTCTACAGTAAGAGGCTGTGTCTCAGCCGTGGTCAAAAGCAGGCCCTCTGGAGCCACACTGCCCAATGTCACATCCCAGCGCTACCACTTACTTTCAGTGGGACCTCAGGTTAACTACTTACACTCTCAGTGTCTCGTTTACCCTCTATGGAAAACAAAAATGATAATGATAATACCTATTTCATATGGTTGTTGGGAGAATTGACTGAGTTAACATTTGAGCACAAAGAGTTCTTAGGGCAATGTTAGGCTCACTACAAAATCTCTGTAAGAATTACTCTTTGCCAACCACTGTGTTAAATCTTTTACTTAAATTTTATCATCCAATCCTCACAGTCCTCCTTCAAAGCTGATATTCTTATCCCAGAGAGTCTGGTATCCTGCCCAGAGCTACACAGCTAGTAATAGCCAAGGTGGTGTTTGAACCATGCATTAAGTGCTCTCCAAATCTTTGCACCTGTGATGGCAATCATATTGCCTCCCTGGTCCTTCTTTCCTCTCTATTCTTTCTGGCCCTTTCTGCATGCAGACCTGAGGTTTTACACCAAGTAAAAACCAGCAAATGAGCCCAAGGAAGTGTTATATTTAAACCTGTACTTCCAAAGACTCCAAAGTCTCAAAATTGGATAATCCTGTGTGACTATGACAAATTATTTAATTTCCCACCTCTGGAGCTACTTATTTTATATAATAGTGTTGCCTGTCACAGATTCCTTCCAGCTAGATTTCTAAGATGGGGTTAATGTCACAGGACTGAGAGTTGTAACCATGAGAAGAAATAAGACAACATAATAATTAAAAGAGAAACACTATGTAATTATCATATAGATGCCAGTACGGCATTGATGCAATTGAACATAAACGACTGATAAAAACGTGTTAAAAACATAGGATGATAAACTTTGCACAAAAACACATTATCATATTTAATCATGGCTCAACCATGATTAAATTTTATCATAAAATTAAGGAAATGAAGTACCTGTTAAAATTTGTGTGAATGTTGTATATGATGAAAAATATTATTAATTAAAAATGATTACATGTCTTCTATAAATCCTAATAAACCAACATAAAGACTTCTATAATTATAATAAAGATAATTTAAATAAATTAGTTAAATACAAATAAGTTTTCAAAAATTAAGAGTATTGTATCTCACAAATGTGACAGCTATAGCCTCTTGTTGATCTGCCCCATCTTGTTCATTACCCTATAACCTCTTTTCCACAAAGTAGCTACAATAATCATTTTAATGTAACTGATAGTGCCACTGGCAGTATTTATAAGTAATATGCTGACAACAGAATATCTTTAATCATGAAGTATGTTTGCAAATTAACTAAAAATCACTCATTCTTAAAAATAGGGAAGGGACATTACTAAATAATTCACATAAGTAAAACGACAAATATGGACATACGCAAAAATGATCAAACTTCCTAAACAAATGCAAATGTAATGAGTTAATATTTTTCAAGTATTAAAGTAGCAAAGATTTTTTCAAAGATTATCCTAGTGTTGGCAAGGATGCATTAGGCAGGCACTCACCCATTATGATAAGGAAGGGAAAATTGGCACAACCTGACTGAAATGCAATTTGCCAATGTGAATTGAGTCTTTAGAAAGCTTACATCTGTGGAATCAGTAGCTTCTACAAATATATCCTGGATACATGAGTAGATAGATTTGTGTTCAACGATGCTTAATGTAATTAATTATAATGGCAGGAAGAAAATTATTCTAACCTAAGTGTTTAGCAGAGCAACAGTTAAATACAAAACATTATAGCTCTTTTATGGTATATAGCTTGACCATTTAAATTAATCTTTTTAAAGTCAAAGGTTATCAGAAAATACTAATGATATAATGTTCAGTAAAAAAATTAGGATACTAAATCACTATTAATATCATCCTAATTTTAAATATATTTATGCAATAAAACTTTATGATAATGTATTTTTAAGTGAGTTACCTTAAGGTGGTTAAACTATAATTTTTGTTGCTGTTGTTGTTGTTTAGACAGTGTCTTGTTCTGTTGCCCAGGCTGGAGTACAGTGGCCTGATCATGGTTCACTGCAGCCTCAACCTCTCAGGCTCAGGAAACCCTCTGACCTCAACCTCTCAAGTAGCTAAGACCATAGGTGCATGCTACCACACCTGACTAATTTTTTAAAAAATTATTTTTAGAGCTGTGGTCTTCCTATGTTGACCATGCTGGTCTCCAACACTTGGGCACAAGCGGTCCTTCCCTATTGGCCTTCCAAAGTGCTGGGATAACAGACATGAACCACCATGCCCAGCCTAAGAATTTTCAACTTTCCAGTGTTCTTATGTTTTCTAAACTTTTGACTGTTATTACTTTCAAAATAGTGTTGTTTTGTTCTTAAAGAACCAAAAAATTCTTAAAATTTAAGACATGATTAAAAGGAAAGAAATCATATTAGCATTTAAAAAGAAAAATCAAGGGAAGTTTTATTTGAGGAAAGTTAAGACTTGGTATCCATCTGTAGGATAATATAATAAAAAGGTTAGAGATCAGAAAATAAAGAACAGTATAAACATGTAATCAATGAAGATATGCAAAAGTAGTATGACTTCATCAATAGGAAAATAAGCCCCTAAATAAATAATGTCACTTTACCAATTATTAACAACACCTGGAAAATTGATGACTGTGCACAGTAGAACAAAGAGAAATTAAATTCTCAATAATCTCATGGTCAAAGATTTGCACAAGTTCACTGCTAGTGTTGGTACAAACTAGTGCTAACTTTTTGAAGAACAGTTTTCTAATCCAAAACAACCATAAGAATGTGCATTCCCTTTGATTTAGCATGGAAATTTACTCTGAGAAACAAGCCAAAAGAAATAAAAGTTATATGCTGAAAATGTACCTGACAATATTGTTGATAACAGCTCCAGATCATCAAAGCAATCCAAATACTGGAAAGTATGTGAATAGTTAAATAAATGAGACTGTTAATTTAGTTATTTTTGACATAAAAGGAATACTGCTTAATAGTGTGTCTATGTCGTATAGGTGTAATATTAAGTGAAGAGGCCAGGATACAAAATTATGTAACACAAGATTGGAGCAGAGTAAAAATACCTATGTAGATAGTGAAAACTAAAGATTTTAGTATATTATAAAGTACATTTATAAATTATCTAAAAGTATATACCTATATTTGACAATATATATAGGTATTCATATATTTGATCACATATATAGGTATGTTTAAAAATACCTATGTATATGGTCAAAATTAAAATCTTCCAGTTTTGACCATATATTACATAGGTATGTTAAAAATACCTATATTTGACTATATATAGGTATTCAAGAATTTTACCATACATATAGGTGTGTTAAAACTACCTATATATATGATAAAATGATGAAAACTAAAAGATTTTAGTATATCATAAAGTATGTACAGCTTTCAAAAGATGTACAATTCTAACTGATTTGTTCTTTTTTTATGCTATACCCAATTCTGCTCTGATTTATACTGTTTTGAAAGACACAATAAAAGAGAAATTATGTCAGTGAAGGGGCTTCTGGAAAAGAAAGAAATGGATTGGTCAAGGTTTTCCCTGAGGGAAGAAGTAAGGTTCAGCAAATACTGTATGTTTTCACTTATAAGCGGAAGGTAAACATTGGATACTCACGAACATGAAGATGGCGGCAATAAACACTGAGGTCTACTAGCAGAGGAATGGAGGGAGGGGGCAAGGGTTGAAAAACTAACTTATTGGCTACTATGCTCACTGCTTGGGTCATGGGAACAATCGTACCATGAACCTCAACGTCACACAAAATACCTATGTAACAAACCTGCACGTGTCCCTGAAACTAAAATAAAATTTGAAATTATTTTTTTAACGAGATTCAGATGTTCTAACTCAGATGGTCTCCTTCATGCCATCATTCTGCGATGTGCTTTCAAATAAGTTAATGAAGAATTGCCACACTGCCTTCCACAATGATTGAGCTAATTTACACCTCCATCAACAGCATAAAAGCGTTCCTTTTTCTCCACAACTTCACCAGCATCTATTATTTTTTGACTTTTTAATAATAGCCATTCTGACCAGTATGAGATGGTATCCCATTTTGGTTTTGATTCACATGTTCTAACTTATAAGTGGGAGCTAAATGATGAGAACACATGGACACATAGAGAAGAACAGCACACACTGGGGCCTATCGGAGACTAGAGGGTGGGAGGAGAGAGAGGATCAGGAAAAATAACTAGCAGATACTAGGCTTAACACCTGGGTAATGAAATAATCTGTGCAACACACCCCCATGGCACACATTTACCTATGTTATGAACCAGCACATCCTGCACATGTACCCTAAACTTAAAAGTTAAAAATAAATTAACTAATAAATTTATTCCTAAAAATAATACAGTAAATACATGGTATGAACTGAATCATGTCCCTTCCAAAATGTATATGTTGAAGCTCTAACCTCTAGTACTTCAGAACTTGACTGTTTGTGAAGACAGGGACTTTCAAAAGGTAATTAAGTTAAAATGAGGCCCTTAAGGTGGATCCTAATTCACTCCTACTGATATCCTTATAATAAGAGGAAATTCAGACATACAGAGAGACACCAGGGATGCTCATGCACAGAGAAAAGACCATGTGAGGATGCAACAAGAAGGTGGCCCTTTGCAAGCCACGGAGAGATCTCAGGAGAAGCCACATCTGCCAACACCTTACTTTGAACTTCTAGTGGTGTGGGATAATTAATTTCTGTTGTTTAAGCCATCCAGTCTGCGGTATTTGTTACAACAACCATAGCAAATGAATAAGGTGTTATTTTTCATCCTCATTTTACTTCTAAAGAACAGTAGACTTCGAATGGTTAGATAATTCTTTGAAAGTCACAGAGCCAGTAAGTATAAAAGTTTAGATTGAAACCCGGAGATCTTGTATTTCAAAGCCTAGCTTGATCCACCACACCTGTCCAGAAATTTATTCTGTTCCTTCAGACAGTTGGAGAGAGAGAAGTAACTGAATGACGATACCAAGCTTACTCTGGAGGGGATAAGAGTGGGGAACAAAAAGGCAAGATGAAGAAATAACTGAGTTTCCTGTTTTCAGTGAAATAAGGTGAAATTGTGTGCTAAGAAATGGATCATAAAACTTCTAGAGAATGAAAAAGCCAACAGCAGCTTCTATGAGAAATCAGATCGGATACCAGCCAGGACTCCAAAAGTTCATCTGAATTCCTGTTCTAGAGAGAGGAAATAAACTGCGGAGAAAAGAACACATGCTGTGAAATCACACAACTGAGATTTTGAATTTTGTCTTTATCTCTTCCTACAACAGTGGTGGTTGTCAACCAGGGACTGTTTTACCCACTTCTCCCACTGCACCTCCAAGAGATGTGGCAATGTGGACACGTGTTTAGTTGTCAGAGCTGGGATTGGAGTGCTACTGGTGCCTGGTGGTATCTAGCCAGGGATGCTCCTAAGCATGCTGCAATACACAGGACAGTCCCTCACAACAATTATCTAGCCAGAAATGTTAATAGCGCCTGGTTTGAGAAACCCTGACTTGGAGGGATGCCCTTTAAAAAGATTCTTAGCTAAACCTTCTGAGCCTCAGTTGCTGTATTTCTAAAATAATAGCTGTAATACCTGCCTTAGAGATCTTTGACAATTAGAGGCATTGTATGTCTAGCACAAAGCAAAATGTTCAGTCACATGGGCACTCCTAAACTATAATTTTATCTCCACTTAACGAATTGGGCCTTTAGGTTCCCTTTTTCTCAGTTTTCCCTTCATCTAATCAAGCTACAGATTTCAAAACCCAGCCTCAACACTGACCAACATTGACTTGTCTATCAACCTTCCAGGTTTACCCCTTACCCATTGAATTGGGCCAATATTTATATTACAACCTGATAATAAAGAGGTAAAATACCAAGGTGTTACTCTAGAACTCAGGCATACATTTCACTTCTAGAATTGTATTGATTGTAAGGCAAGTATCGTGGATATGCACATGGATATCTAGAGAGATATTTATTCCAGCATTGTGTGTGGTCAGAGAGTAAGAGAGAAGTATCGATAATCTAAACATTTAAAAGGAGTTGTTAAATCAATGATGGTATTAATATATTCCTTTAGGAGACTGCATTTTCTGGTGTAAAATGATAAAATATAGATTATCATTTAGTGTGTTATGAATATAGGTTACCATTGAATCTATATTCTCATGACTATTTCTCATAAAATACCATTAAGCATCAAAAATAACTGACAAAAATCCCAGACACTAAAATAGAAACAGTTCTCTCCAGGTAGTGAAATTATGGCTGTCATTTTTGGTGGGCTTTACTATGTATTTCAAATTTTCTAAAATAAACTTATAGTATTTAAATAAAATAAAAATAAATATTATATAATTTTGGAGTTAAGTGTAAATGTCTATCAGGCTCAAAAGTAGTTGCACTTCATTTGAATAAAGAAAATAAAAGAAAACCTTAAAACACACGCCTGAATTGTCTGAGGTTGAAAAAAAGAAAAAGAAAATTCATAAAATGACAAGGAGTTCATTCTCTTGAGGAGTTGCCAACTTCATTACTTCAGCCCAAGAGTGAGAAGTGTGACCTTAGCTCTCAGAAGGGAAGCCAGCGTCTTTCCCAAATGCAACCAGGTTTCTAGTCAGATGCACTTTTTCTGTTTTATAGAATAATCGAATGACCATTTGCCTCATCTCAACTGAGAAAGCTTCAAGTCTGATGCTCCAAGTAATTGTAGACAAATGGTCTTAAAATTAACACAGAAAATTTATCTGTCATTATCAGGCTCTCTTCAGTTCTGTGTGGTGGAATAGTTTTTCATAATATTTTTAAGAGTACCTATATATAAGAATTAAAGAATGGAAACTGTGAAGTGTTCCAAGAGGTTTCAGGAAATGCTTTTAATCTGTAAGTACTTCAATGTGGAGTTTATGTAAATTTGGGAAAAGAGCAGTTTTGCAATGAATCCAACCAGCAAAACATCTACTGCTCTTCTTCCACAGCTAGGCAGCTTCTGCATCATATATGTTTTGAAGCATAACTCCTTCATACTCCTAATATTTTTCCCATACCAACGTTTTACTATAATTCATACTGTGGCTACCAAAGCATCATGTGGCATAGACCAAAAACATCAACATCCCAGCACCACATAACATGAAAGTCCTAAACTATCTCACTTCATTTTCACTTTTGTTCCTTAGCATCCACTATTCCTGTGCTACTTAGACTTCATCCCTTGGTTTTGTGTTTTGTTTTTTGTTCTTAGTTAATAGTTGTTTTAGGGACATGACAACAGATGTGGCTTCTTCAGTTGTGACCACCAACTCTCATGGCATGGTTTCATACTTGCCTTCTGAAGCCTTTCCTCTGTGTTTCCTTGGTGGCCACCTGGGCTGACACCATCTGCCTGACATAGATCCTTGTGGAAAACACACTCACTTGACAGGCCTTATCTCCCTTATCAGAGGATGAGATATTTGTGTATTTAAAGGGTACTACTTTCAAAGCTCTAGAGTCCAGAAGCCAGGGAATTTGGATGGTTAGCAATACCAACATAAGTATAGCAAGAAGTGAATAATTCCATTAAGAGCTACCCCAAGGCCATGTAGTACCTTTGAGTGTTCATAGTGTTGTCTAGTTTTTTGGTGTTGGGTCAACAGATCTCAACTCTGCCACAAACTGACTGAATGACCTTGAACTAGTGCAAAACTCTGTTTAGATTTTTCTTCAGTAAATGAAAACTCAGATAAAAGCAGAGAAACTTGAAAGTATCTGGTACACAGAAAAGAGCACAGGTTGGGGTCAAATACAACTGGATTTGAATCTAGCTCTGAATGACACTGAACAATGTATATAACTTAACTGACCCCCAACTTTCTACTCTGAAAATTGATACCTATAGCATCATTCAGTAGATTTAGAAACATAAAAACTGCAAAATAGAGTAGCTGGCACATAAGAATTGCCATCATCATTAGTACAGCTCTAAAGTTTATTCTACATATAGGACATACATATACCAAATATTTACCATGTCATATCTCATGAAGGGCAGACATCAATCACAAACCTTTGAATAAGAAGGGGCTTCATCCGCTGGGCGCGGTGGCTCATGCCTGTAATCCCAGCACTTTGGGAGGCCGAGGTGGATCACGAGGTCAAGAGATTGAGACCATCCTGGCCAATATGGTGAAACCCCGTCTCTACTAAAAAATAAAAAAAATAAAAAAATAGCTGGGAGTGGTGGCACGCACCTGTAGTCCCAGCTACTTGGGAGACTGAGGCAGAAGCATTGCTTGAACTCAGGAGGCAGAGGTTGCAGTGAGCTGAGCTCACACCACTGCACTCCAGCCTGGCGCTTGGTGACAGAGCAAGACTCTGTTTCAAAAAAATAAAAAATAAAAAATAAAGAAGGGGCTTCATACTAGGTGGTAAAATTTATTGAAATTCAAAAATTTTACAGTAAGTATATTTGTGCACTCTTGTAATATAGAGGCAGTGATGTTGTAGATTACGGATCAAGAAAATGAAAACTTCAAGTACTGAAATTTGGTAAGCTAGAAAAAAATATTGTACTAAAATTAAAGTGATCTGCGTTATTTCTTTTCAGATCCTGTCACTAACTAGATTTATGACATTCAATAAGTCATTTCCAGACATGAGTTGTCTCTTCTGTAGTGACAAGTGTATTAGTCTCTACTCCCAATTGTCAAGTAACAAAAATATGATTTGAACTAGTTTCAACATTGAAGAACTATTACTCAACAGAAAAGATCAAATTTAGTGCAAAGGTTAGGTATGGCTAGGATAAAATACTCAAACGATGCAGTTGGGGTTCCATTTCTCTCAAGTATGCTCTCTCCATGTAATAAATGTGACAGAAATACATAATCAGAACTGATATTCTGCCAAAGGAAACGTATCCTCTTTCAAAGGTTTGGCAAAATACTGTTACGTGTATGTGCATCCCAGAGAGAATTCTGCCTTTTCTTTGAGCATGTGCCCACTGCTAGATCAATAGTTTTGACTGAAGCTTTGGGTGTTGTTCCAGTCCTGAGTCATGTCTCCAGCTCTGTGTGTGGTAAAAAGGAACAAAGAATAGCGTACGACTATCAGAACCACGTGGAATTCATTCCCCAGCTAAGTTGGTAGGCCTTTTATCACCAAGAGGAATCAATGTTGGACTAGAAAAGAAGGTGGTAGCTTATATGATCTCAAGTTTCTTCATAGCTTATTTTTCTATATTCTATTATTCTAGATCCCATTACAAGTAAGTACCTGAAAAGCTGGTTAAAATCTGAAGCACTGAACATTTAACATAACGAAAGAGCAAAAATACAATGTTTTACGACAAGTAGAAATTTTACATGAACATGCACCCTGTGGTGGACAAAGAATCATTAAGCATGAGGCTTTGTGTCTAGGGCTGTACTAGACTTTGCTGGGAAGACATGAGGTGCTGAGGCTGGACATGGGGAAGCCAAGGCAGGCACACAGAAACAATGCAAGACCATTGGGTAAGGCCACTGGATAGGTTCGAAATCATAACATCATGATGCATAACTTCATGTAAGTCCCCAAGTCTCTCTCTGCCTCTGATCTTTAAAATGTTTGCATAAACACCAATACCTAACTCTCCAAATAATTGCAAAAACCAAAGAAATTAAAAGTAAAAGCATTTCAAAATATATTGCTATTCAGACATAATTCTTTTTGCAGAACAGATTTTAAATAGGTACTAGATTTCTGATATCATTTATACATGCTGCAGAAATTCAGACAAAGCAGAGGGCAAGTAGGTAATTGTCTGATCACACAGGGAAGTACGATTAGAGTGGAACCTAAAAGGATGGATGTGATTTGAACAGCAAAGAGGAGAGAGAAATCTATTGTAACAGATGAAATCTTGTGACTTGACTGGAAAATAACTTGCAGAAATTTCCAGGTTCATGGTTTTCTAACTTGTGCAACTATTCAGTCAAGTCTACTTTTCCTTTTTCTGCACACTGTTTTAATTTGCTTTGAAAGTATGGACAAATTCTGCAAGTCTTGCTTGGTGAAGAAAGCACTATATGGTAAGTATGTGCCAGAGAGAAAAACCTCTTTAGTGCTTATAAGAAAGAGTGGATATCTGGCAGATAGTTTGAAAACAATTTGGAGTCTGGTAATAAGGAGATCCTGGGAAAAGGCTGCATAGAACCAAGTGTTTAACTTCATCCTTGGTATTTAAAGGAGCAAGTGTTACATGAAGAAACAGAGCTATTGAGCATTTAATTATACATTTTTTAAAGAAATAAAGTATTAGCAATTTTAATTTTCTCTAGGTTCTGATAGCTTTCATACTCTTCTAATCCTACTAATTCAGCAATGATTTATTGTGCCAGGAACTTTCCAGGTTCAAGGAAGACAGAGATAAAAAGTTTTTGTACTTGACCTCAAGGATCTTCTGTCTTATGACTTAGGGTGGAATGACAGTTCAAAGAAGATAACACAAGAGAAGGTGAATTTTTAGACAGCACATGAAGAGTACCCATGCAGACATTGCACAATTCTGAGAGAGAATAGAGCAGGATTGGTCTGAGCTGAACCAATTTTAACCCCAAAATCTGGATTAATTGAACCATTTTTCATTTTTATTGAATGGAGATCCCGAACTTCTTATTAATATTTGTCATTTGAATCATATCCATTTTACAAATGAGGATCAGAAAGCCACATGGACTTGTGTAGAGCGACCTAATTACACAGTGAGTTTTCCGATTCTAAATGTTGTTTCTTTTCTACTGTACTTCCTTCCATTTTTCTGTATTGTTTCTATATGTTTATCTGTCCTACCTTACCATTTTTAATTTGTGAAGAAAAATACGTGAATTAATTGGACAAGTAATTATTGAACACACATTATTAATAAGGTACTATGCCAGACACTGGCATTACCAAGATGAACAAACTTGGAAGGCTAATAGGCTGAAGATGTATTTATTTGGGAGATAAGGATCAATACAACTTGTTAATTGATTGGAGGTTTAATTAATTTTCTCTATTTTTCTGTTTTGTTAATTCATTGATTTATACCCTTTATTTTGATTATTTATCTCTCTATACTTATTTTGAGTATAGTTTGCTTTTCCCTAGCTTTTTAATGTCACCTAAGAGTACTAATTATAAATTTTCCTTTGTATCTAATCTAATCATTTAAACATTTTTAAATGAACAAAATGCTTGAATAGATACTTCTCCGAAGAAGATATACAAATGGCCGAGAAGCACATAAAAAGATACTCAACATCAATAACCATTAGAAAAATTCAAATCAACCACAATGAGATATCTCTTTATACCTATTAGAATGGCTATCATCAAAAGAACAGACAATAATACATATTGACAAGACATAGAGAAATCAGAATCCTTGTGCATTGCTGGTGGGAAGGTAAAATGGTGCAGCTGCTGTGTAAAAAAGTATGGTGGTTCCTAAAAATATTAAGTATAGAATTACCCTATTATCCAGCAATTTTATTTCTGAGTACATACCCAAAAAATTGAAATCAAGGTCTCAGACATTTACACATTAATGTTCATAGCAAGATTATTCGCAATAGCCAAAAAATGGACACAACCTAAATTTCCACCAATGAATAAGTGGATAAACAAAATTTGGCATGTCAATACCAAATAGGATACTATTCAGCCTTAAAAAGGAATGAAACTTGGCTACAATATAGATGAACTTTGAAGACATTATGCTAAGTAAAGTAAACCAGATGCAACAGGGCAAATATTGTATGATTCCACCTTTATAAGGTACCTAGAATATTCAAATTCTTAGAGACAGAAAGCAGAACAGCAGTTACCAGAGTCTAAGGAGAAAGGAAATGGTAAATTTTTATTTAGTGGGAACAGAGTTTTATTATCAGATGATGAAAAATGTCTTGATAACTTTTTCTGAGTGGGGAGAACTAAGCAATGTTTTAGCTGCATGTTAAGAAATAAATGTTTGTGTACACCTAAAATTTATATGTTGAAGTCTCAGTTCACAACATGATGGTATTTGGAGATGGTGTTTTGAGAAATATTAGAGTTAGATTAGGTCATAAAGGTGCAGTTCTTATGATGGAATTAGTGGCCTTATAAGAAGAGGAAGAGAGATCGCTGCTTCTCTCTTGCTCCATGACTTGCCTCCACAAACCATGAAGAAAGACTTCAATTGCATCTGCACCAGCCAGAACTCTGTTCTTAATTTGGGGCTTCCCAGCTTCTAGAGCTGTAGGAAATTAACCTCTGTTGTTTAAGACACCCAGTCCATGGTATTTTGTTATGGCAGCCCACGCTCACTAAGATACTGCATCCCACAATTTAGTGTCTTTATTTTATTTCCATTAAAATATTTTTTTTAATTTCTCTTGTGATTTCTTCTTTGGCAGATAGATTATTTAGAAATATGTATTGTTTAAATTTCCAGATATGTTGGGGGTGTGGTTTCCAGATATTTTTCTGTTGCTGATTTCTAAGTCAATTCCCAGTGTGTCAGCTTACATGGTATAATTTCAATCCTTTCAAATGTAATGAGACTTGTTTTATGGCACAAAATATGGTCTATCTTGGTAAATAAAATAATTTGTATTCTTCAGTTGATGGGTGGAGACATCTGTAAATATCAGTTAGATCAAGTTTGTTTATAATTTCTTCTATATTTCTATTGATTTTCTGACTGTTGTTGTACCAGTTAATTAATGAAAAAAGAGAGTTGAAATTTTTAACTCTATTTCCCAATTTTTCCATTTCTCTTTTCAGTTATGTCAGATATTTGCTCCATTGTATTTTGAATATCTGTTATAAATTTCCTGCAAATTTAGGTTATGTCATAATAATGAATTCATCTTTTTATCATTATAAAATGTCATTATTTATCTCCAGCAATAGTCAGTATGCAGAAATCTACTGTGTCCGCTATGAATCTTGCCATTCCAACTTTCTGATAAGTGTTATCACAAAATATTTTATTCCATCATTTTATTAATTTTTAGTAGACTTTTTTGGGACAGTTTTAGAGTCACAGAAAAATTTACACTCTGGGGCTCTAGTTATAGAGGATGTGTGTTAGAGAACTAATTTTGTTTGCAGATCATACGCTTTATTTTTGTTTTTGTTTTTTTCTCTATGTTCTTCATTTTGGATAGCGTTTGTTGTTTTCTTTCAAGTCCACTGATCTTTTCTTCTGAAATGTCCAATCTATTTTAACTCAATCAGTTAAAATTTCATTACTTCAGAGGTTATTTTTCATCTGTTAAAGCTCCATTTGTTTTGAAATTATTTCTTCTTCTGTGTCTTTCCTCTTTAGGTTCATATTCCTTTAAAATCCCTGTAAACATTCTTTTAAGCTCTTTGTTTTTTAATAGTTCCATCTCTGTTATTTATGAACCTTTCTTTACAGTCTTCTCCTTCTTGACTATTGGCCACAATTTCTTGCTCCTTCACTATGTTGAGCATTTTTTAATTGGATGCCAGATATTGTGATTTTTACATAGTGGAATGTTCTATTTTGATGTAGTCTTTGAGAGACTTTTAGACTTTGCTATAGCAAATAATTATTTGCCTAATAGTTTTTTTCCTGTTAAGCATTGTTTTCAAGTTATTTTAGGTCTAGTCGATGGCAGATTTACCCGTAGATGGAATTCAGTACCAACACTAAGACCTTACTCTTCCAGGATTCCTAATAATTGTCCTTCATATTTTACAAATTCACTCCCTTCTGGATGTAAAAAGTCAAATGATCCTATTCCTGTGTAAACCTGGGAATTACTGAACTTACAGCTCTTAGGTAATTTTTCTTTCCCGAGAAGTTGTTTTATATGCATATTTGTGAAACTGTATCTAACACATGCACAGACTGGCATTTAATCAAAAACTAAAGAAGACCTTTGTGCAGATTTTTTGAACTCTCCCCACTAAGCTCACTTTTCTCCTGGATTCTGCCCTGCAAATTCGATTCACCTAAGCCTCCTCAAACTCCAGTCATCTGCCTTTTCAATTCAACAATAACACTGTACTCTGCTTGGGTTCCCCCTACCTAACCACAAACCAATAATAGCTTCTAGGCAGAAAGTTGGAACATGGAAGAGATCATCTTGTATGTTTTTCTTCTCTCTGGGGGATTTTGGTCCCATGCTGATCATTGTCCAATATCAAAAACAGCTGTTTTATATTTCATCCAATTTTTCTAGTACAAGTGTAAAACCTGTTGCTCTCTTACAACTAGACAGACAAGACAGAGGGATAGAGGCAGAGAGAGAGAGAGAGAGAGAGAGAGAGAGGAGCGGGGGGAGAGAGAAGAATTCACTCTGAAAATGGTTTGGCAATAGAGATAAGTATGCCAGCAGCATGAATCATGTTATCAGAAGCCAGACAAACTGTGGGCCTTCCAAAAAATGCAGCTATGAAAGGGACATGACAGCCAAGGACAAACAAGCTAATGCATGCTAGCAGATGCCAGCTATGGACTGAAGCACTGTTGATCAGTCTCCTGTCTCTATACTCTTTCAGTGCCATGATCTCACAAAAAGCCCCCATTACTTACATCAACTAGGGAGAAAGGGAGAAGGGGGAGGAGGGAAATACCTAACTGACAAAAAAAGTCCCCAAAGGGACTGAGAAAATGTAGGCTACATAGAAAAATCGAGATTTCTGCTATTAAATAAAAGAAATTCAGTACAGTAATAGAAATAGAAAATTATCCCTATTCCCACAGGAGCTTCATGAGGCCATCACAACATCATTCATAATTACCCTCTTTCCTCTGCTATAGACCCTGTTCTCTGAATGCTTTAGATATGCTTACCTTGTGGCCTCAAATGAACTGTAAATTTCTCAAAGACCTTTTGTATTTCCTCTTATAGTCCTTTTTTTAATACCCTATAGCCTGTAGGCAGGGCTACAACCATAGAAGGAGTACGTGGGGACTTACCTGCAGATTACCTGCCTATATCTCTTTATAATTCTTCCATAAAAAAGTTGTTTCAGTGCTTACAACCATCTCTTCTTCCCTTTCTGATAAAAGAAGAACACTTTTCCTGATACGTTCTCGGATAATCCTTAGCACAAACATTTTCTCTCACTGCCACATTATGTGACAATTTCTTCCAATATATTGTTTTGAAAAAAATATGACCCTACAGTGTTTTAAATCATTAAGAGAACACATTTTCAAATGTTTGTATTTTTTAAATTGCAACTTTAAAAGCAACTACTTCTTGAGTTTTCACACTAGATATGGATTAGATTATTTGTCAAGTAACAAGAGAGAAAAGGAAGCTTTCTTTTTAAAAAAAATCCCACTTAAAAATGTTTTTGAAAGATAAAATATACTCAGCTATGTAATGCAACATTTATACTATAGAAACATTCTGGTTGTTTAGGCAAAGATATGGCAAGTCATAGTGAGAATATGATTTTATTTGAGATACACCATTATATTTTGTTTTTCTCAGTTGCATACAAAAATTGTGCCAGTAAGTCCCCTCCAGGGGAAAATAGTCTGAGAAAAAAAATCTATTGGCAGAGGAGCTAAAGGTTGAGGAAGAGTATAGCTCTAAGCTCCTTGATTTCCATTGGCAACAATCATCAGAGGTTGCATAACTATATTTTTTTAAATATTAGCTGCTCATCATTGGTAACTAGACTTTGCTGTAAAATGGAACTTTAAAAAGTAATCTGTTTTTCAGGCTTGCAACTGTATGGTCAAAGGAGGAGCTAAACCATCTTTGGGAGTCAATGGTTGCCATAGAAACGTTTATACGTTGATCTTTTCGTGCTGAGAGGTGCTTTGCATACAGGCCATTCAAGGTGAGGTAAATCCCCAAGGGGCAGACTCCAGCAATGCCAATTAATTAGAATGGTACAGAAGGATCAGAAGGAAAGGAAGAATGGAGGGTGGAAAAATTGCTACCGAAGTATGGATAAGTTAGTTTCAGATACTTACAAAAGGTGTTGTCTTAACTATACTCAAGACTCAAATCTGCTTTTGCCACATGAAATGTTGATTTGCAAACTTCAGAGTCCTGCATATCATTTCCTGGATGTTTGCCTTGGACAATAGACCTCATTTCTCTGAGCTTTAATTTTTTCATTTGTAAAATGGGAATATTGATGTCAACTCTGCAGGTTGTTAGATTTGAAAACGAAAATAGATGTAAAATGCCTAGCTTATTTCCCAAAGTATTACAGGCACTCAAAACATTTTACTTCCTTTCCATATCTCACCTAAATCCTCTAAGGCTTAGCTTACTCTTAGAAAAGAGACTGTATGGACAGTCTCCATACTGAATTTTTGTTTGTAAGTATGCATGAAACTGTTGAGAATTATTTGGTTTCCCTGTGGTCTTCTCACCTATTCAAACAGATTTCTTAAATCAACGTGAAGAGATAATGATAGTTTAAGAACAGGATGTCTTACTTAGTAGATTATCCTCATACAGAGGAACAACTTTTAAATAATTGTATATAATCAACATATAAGCCATTAAAATATAGATTGAGTATAATCAAATCTCTTTGATGATCCAGAGGTTACTTAGCTTCTTTTAGGGCTCAGGTTCAGGAATATCCATTTCACAAAAAAGTTGAACTGACAATTAACCAGACTGATTTGATGAGGAGAATGGGAGAGGTGGCTTTATAAATAAATCGTTTTGAGAACTTGTGCTCGCTAGATATGCTGCTATGAGGCAATACGTAAAACACTAGTGATAGAAAAATCAGACTAGTCTGAATCCAGGATAAGCCCATTAGAGCAGATAAGGGAAACACAAAACAGCTATTAGCACCAAAAAGTTTTCAGTACAATGCAGACACAGAAAAGAGACATCTTAACCTAGTTTGCAGTGGCAACCTAGGGCTACAACAAGCACAGTTTGCAGTGGCATCAGGAAAAGTCAGATTGATCTACCAAAGTCATAGTTTGACAAACAAGATGACAACACTGCTCAGTTTTTTTTTTTTTTTTTTTTTGGTGAAGAATCCTCATAATCTAAGAATGCAGGTGGTCCTCTTTTGCCTAACACATAGTTCATCCTTTCACAGTCAAGATAGCAGCAATGCTTGCAGCCTTCTCTCCTTTGACTGTTATGAGAACTGTCCATAAAGTTTGTCCAAGAACCCCTGATATTCTCCCAAGGAAGCATTCAATACTTCTATGAAACCACTCCCTACCACTTTTACTAAGTGCATAAATATGATGTGGCTAAATAAAGGTATTAGCTGACCAACAGAGGCAGAACAGGTCGTGGGAACCAATAGAGACTCAGTCTTCACCTTGACAAGCGGACATGTGGATTCTCATCTTTTATACTCTTTAGTGATGAAGGATATATTAGCCTGTATTGATTTATGGCTCTGGCATTGAGACTCCCCATATCATTCTTTGTCTCATGACATCTTGCTCCTAATCAACCTTTGCTGATAATTAGGATTTCCATATAGATGATCCTGAAAATTATTATGGCACAGACAGTATTATGTGTTTAACACAACATTTTCTATTCCTAGTCTCATAGGAAGTCTACATTCCCAAATCTCCTCTGCAATTAGATTGAAGTAATAGAAATGAGTTCTGGCCAATGGTGTATGGGAGCTATGACATAAGTCAGGCCTGGCTCCTTACAATTTCTCCTAAATCCTCCCACCACCTCTGCACTACATATGCAAACTTGGAAGCCATGTGTTTCCAAATGGCAAAGCTACAAGATGGAGGGTCGTTATCTACCTTACTTTTTTTTTTGAGACAGTCTTGCTTTGTGGCCCAGGCTGGAGTGCAGTGGCACCATCTCAGCTCACTGCAACCTCCACCCCCGAGGGTCAAGGGATTCTCCCACCTCAGCCTCGTAGTAGCTGGAATTACAAGCCAACACACTAGGCTAATTTTTGTATTTTTAGTAGAGACAAGGTTTCACCATGTTGGTCAAGCTGGTCTTGAACTCCTCACCTCAAGTGATCTACCTGCCTTGGCCTCCCAAAGTGCTGGGATTACAGGTGTGAGCCACTGTGCCTGGCCTCTACCTTACATTATACATAGTATGAATGGAAACAACAACAAAAAAAAGCACAAGCTGCCGTGTCAGCTACTGTTAAGTACCACAACAAGCACAGCCAATAAACTTATGTGCTCCTCAACTTCACTTTAAAATTTTCTGCTTCCGTTCTTTTCTCATGGTATGTTGAATATTGCTTGTTCTTCAGGAATTAGATCAATTTTCAGCAATTTACAAAGCCTTCTGGACTTCAGCATTCCTTTTCTCATATTTCCTTTATGTGTCATACATTTCACATATAGGATTGTTGCATCTGAAGAGAAATAATGTACAGCATTGCTTTCCAAACTATTTCACATCATGACACATATAATACATAAAAATATCTGTATGGTACAATAGAGTAAATGAGGGAGTCTGTTTTTGAATGATGCCAAACCACCCAGGGAACTTCAATGACCTCAAGATCTGTTCAACCGCCTGGAGGCAAACAAGAATTGAAAGGACATCTGTTATCCATTTGTGGTATACCAATATGCCCGGGAAGTTTTGAAAGAGAATAAGCCTACTCAGAGTCTTACACAATAGAATTATCTTGATGCTGTCATCATACTGCAGAATCTGAGCCTAAACCTTTCTTAAGATTTTTTTTTAAATACAGCATACAACCATATGAAGAGCATTTATTGAGTATGCTATGCATTGAATTGCCTCCATAATTCCCACAACATTGAGAAGTAAGTAGCCTTCATCATTTGCTGTTAGATGAGAAAACCAAAATTCAGAGATGTTGAGTAATTTTCCCAAGGCCAGGCAGTTTGGGAAGACTGCATTGGAACCAAATTGGGTTCAGCTCAAAAGCTATATTTCCTCTGTCAAGACACTTCTCTCTGTCAATGAATCAAACTCAACAGAAGGTGATATATGCAGTAGAAATCCAACTTACAGTTTAAAAATTAGAAATATATTGTCACACAATTAGGAAACTAATTTAATCTCCCTGTTGCATTCTATCTTATCTTAATTGCCAGAAAATAAAAATCTAGGGCCACTGAGACCCAGTTGAGAAGTAATGCCTAATGGGCTGATTAAGGTGTACTGTAGATTTGCCTGTAAATTGCAGTACAAAGAACCAAGGTAAGAGTTGAGAAGCAGTGTCTTGGACTATACAAGATTAGACCTGAATAGTCCATTCAATAGAAAGTTGTCAATCTAGGGTAAAGCAAAAAGAAGGAGTACAGGTAAAAAGCCAAAAATGGAAAGTCAAATGGTCGTGAGGAGAGAATTTTCAAATCAAGGTAGAGAGCCCTAACTAGTGTTATTCTCAATATTAAATGCAGACAGCTAAACTCATGGGCAAGAACCAGGTAGAAATCTCTGAGAACTGACAGCAAAAGATAGGTCACAATCTCTCTCTTCCAGAAAAGTCAACATGGAACCAAGTCTATCAGCACAGAAATATTTGAGGAGTATGAAATCTTAACTACGGTAAGGGAAGGAGACTAATTATGCTAGAATCATCAAGTTAGTTTGATGATGCCATTCTAATATAAAAAAACCCGGCAATATACATCTGATTATGCAATCCCAGTAATTTATCTTTCAGTAACATTATCTGTCAATAATGATGGAACTATCCTGGTTATTTGGCCCTCCATTCTACAATTTCAGTTCCTACGTTGAGCATAGCTCCATTCTGCTTATTCCCTGAAGAGAAGTGGGAAGAGGAACGAAAGAAATCCTGACTCAATAATCTTTTGTTTTAGCCTACCTGGCATGCATTTCGCCCTTTTCTAGTAAAACATGATGATTTTCCCTTTGAAAACCACCCAATCTGGTTGGGAAAGAACTCATCTTCTCATTTAAGGGACATATAATGCCTAACCTGAGAAAATGATTATTTTCTATTCCCCTGGCCTAAGAGATGGAGAGCCGGACACATAGTCCAAGCTGAAAAGCGTAAATCATATGAGATTTTTTTGGTAAAATTACTGAGAATGAAATACTCTTTCTGAAGTGATGGCAGATGGAAAGGATGTATTCTAGAATTAATAATGAGAATCTTGCCATAAGGAGAGAAAAGCCTGTCTGAGAATGAACTAAAAAAAATGGAATAAAAAGATAAGCAAAAGGTAAAGAAAAAGATTTCTGATGAAACTCAAATATCTAGGTCCAACAACGCCTGATGCCAGTCACCCTTGACTTTCCGTTATATGAGCATTAAACAACTCTTCACTTTATATTCTAAAGTGAATTTGAGCAAAGATAAAACCATTATGCTTCTTTAAGGTTATCACTCTGAATTAAATCAGCCCCAAAACTATTGACCAAGACAGGCTGAGCATTCCTCTGAGTTTTACTAAGCTTCAGGCATGTTTCTTCTTGACTATAGGTCCCTGAGCTCTTTTCTTAGATTTACTTTAGAAAACTTGCAATTGTAAATTATTTCTGTCCTTTGTGATGTCAATTTTCTCCCAGCCTCATGAGAGTTTTATAATATAGGAATTTTCTTTTCAAGGACCTAGGTACCATCCCTTTGAAATACAATCATCAAAAAGGTAATACCCTATCTCCCAGTTTCTGTGGGAAGAGTAGGAGCCTAACTACAATAAGGGACAATTAGCAAACTCAGAGAGTCTAATCATGTTGATCAATTTCCCCTCCAGTGTCTTTCAGTACTTTTCCATGAGCTCAATCCAGAGTTTAAAAGCCTTCCAGCTCTTTGATTCAGTGGAGTTGAGTTTTTTGTCTTTTTCCTGTTGCCATAGTCTTGAAAAAAAATCTTCCTTGCCTATTTAACTCTGGCTAGCGCAATTTTTATTTGGCACTATTTTATCTTTGGATTTCCTTTTGTGTAAAGTAATGCATTCCTTTATTTAAACAAATTGACTAATATCTTTCTAAGCTAATAATATCTTAACTGGAATGGAGATTGTTGTTACTTTTTTCTTTACACAATCTTATCCGTTTTTAAAAGATTTGGAGCTCTAACTTTCTACATAATATTTCATTAAATTTTGGTGCCTAATTCTACTTTCATTTTCATGCCTAGGGCTTCAGAGCAATTTCCTGTCATGGCCTTTTACATTACTTGGTCCATTTGCCACTGTTTTTCCATATCAGAGCCATATGTCTCATGTTTACTTGGAAAATTAAGAGGTTTTTCTATGCCTCTCACTCCGTTGAACTTGCCTGTTGCCTTTTTACTCTCAAAAGAGGAAGAGGAGGATGAGAAAAAGGGAAAGAAGGAGGAAGAAAAGGAGAAGAGGCAAGGGAAGGAGGAAAAAAAGAAGGAAAAGGAAGAGAAGGTAGAGGAGGAAGAAGTAGTGAAAGCTAAAATGAAGGGATGAAAACAGACATGGAAGAAGAATGCTAACAAAGAATGTGCCAATATAACATCAGTATAAACTACCATGACTGTCTTATTTCAATCACTTATCAAAGGAAAGAGGAGGCTTCCACTCTAAAATGAACTATGGCCTTATGATGGGTAAGGGTCAAATGCAGAGCATTGTCTCTAAGTCGGCTATGCAAGGCACACCTAATGAAGCAAAAGCAAGACTTTCTAAGAGGTTCCTTTGTAGACAAGCACAGGTGCCTAAGAACATTATTCAAGCTCATGGATGACTGAACTGTGGCCAAACTTTATTTCCAGGTCCTTGGCTGCATCTCTCGTCTCTGCCCTGCTTCACAGATGTTGCTTTTCCCATGTACCAATCTGTAACTATGGCTTCCATTCTCCAGGTAACTGACATTTGCTCATGTAAAGACTTAAGTATTGTCATTTGAAAAAAATTCATTTTCTGCACGTTGTTTACTTGATGGTGTTTGCCTCTCTGCCTCTTCTTTCCCCAAGTGAGCTCAAAATAGCACTGTCCTTCAACTACTTGTAGACAAAATCTGCTTGTTGTTGTATTTTTTATTGATTTTTGTAAGGAAAAAATCTCTCTATTGATCAGAAACATATAAATATTAAAGATATTAAAACTTTGTGAAGTTTTAATATCTCCACATAAGCATCTCATCTAAAGCAAACCACTTTTAGAATAAAATTTTACAAAAAGTATGTTTTAAAACTGATTTAAAGGAACGGAATCTAAGCCCACACGTCAGTCCCATCTCTTGTCAGCCTTTTCAGTATTACGCATTTGTAATGTGATAGGTGGGTCACAGCAGATCTTTTCAGTGATGCAGTAATCATTTGGGGTATTTAAAAAATAACACTGAGATAAAGACTTCAGACTTCATTCTGAATTAGGTGGGTAGCAGGGTGGGGTGAGGAAGGAGAGAGAAGAGAAGTGAAGCATAGCTCTGGGGATCAGAGGGCCCAGGAACAGAATGGAACTCACACTGTACATTTCATGACTGGTCTGGGAGCTAAGCTCATATGGAAACAGAGAAAGAAGAGCTGAAACGCTATTAAAATTAGGAAGGATACTCATACAGGAGTGAGATTCCTGGAGCATTTAATTCTCTAAGTTTTAATTTTTTCATCAAATGAGACAATATTTGATGATTGCAAATATGTGCATGGAAGTCAATTGTAGTTTTATCTCTCCCTCTAGATTATAATAGTATATTCCCTGAAGATCCTAACAATTAAATGACCTATGGTCACATCACAAAATCAGAGTCACAATTTATTTCTACAAGCTTTTCTTGAATTCTTGCTGTGTAACATACTGCCTACTAGTCACTAAGATTATAAAAACAATAAATCATGCATTCCACCTATAGACCTTATCAAATTCCACTAGAAGTTTTTTCTTTCCATGATTAACAAAAGACTTTAATATACATTATATTTGATTTTCACAGTATTCCCACAAAAGAGGGAGAGCATATATTAAAATCTCCACTTTACATACAGATAACGGTCTAGAGGTTCAGAGGAATTAAATGATTAATCCAAACTTGGAAATGGCAGAGTTGTTCTATAGGCTCATCTTGTGACTTAAAATGTAGCCATCTCTTAGAAATGTTAGCCACCAGACAAATGCCTCCAAAACAGTAGCTTGAAACCCATCATTATGCCAGTACACTATTCTAAATGTGATGCTGATGTATAGACCAAAGTTACATAAGCCAAAGTTTACAAAGCTTATAGACCAAAGTTATTTTTACTTTCAGTGCTCATCCTACCTCCAAGACAGAAAATGGATAGAACATTTATAAAAAGTAATTTATTTCCAAAGCATTCTCATATGCATCAGTACTTGACTCTGCACATTTATAGGAAGAAGGATCAGCATATAGTATCTCTATAGCATAGATGGAGAAACATGGAGAAATTAAGGAACAGAGAGGTTTTTTCCCCCAGAGGTCACTCATTTAGTTGTTAGGAGTTCCTGTAAGTCTAAAGTCTAGATCTCCCAATTTCCAGTCCAGTCCTTTGTTAGCTGAAACTCTATTAAAAAGTGGAAGGATACTCATACAGGAGTGAGAGTCCTGGAGCATTCAATTCTCTGAGCTTTAGTTTTTTCATCAAATGAGACAATATTTGGTGATTGCAAACATGTACATGGCAGTCAACTGTAGTTTTATCTCTTTCTCTAGATTATAATAGTACATTTTCTGAAGATCCTAACAATTAAGTGACCTACAGTCATATTACTAAGAATAATTTGAATGCAGGATGCCAAGTCTTACCATTCACCACTCATTCTCTTCAGGATTCTGGTAATAGATAATTACATACAAGAAAAAACTTTATAAACCTCCACAATATAGGGTTTCTCATAATGGCATGTGTACCCCACCATCACGCAGGAACATGCACTCTCAGAAGCTGAATGACTGCATGTTCCAGGCTACCAAAACACATTTAGCCTCAGGTAAGTTTCGCTTGAGATCTCCAAGCAACCCAACATACATACCTGTCACCTCACTCTCCGTCAGAGGACAAAGCACTCTTGATTATCCGTCATCATTTACCATCATGATGCTCTGTTAGCAGCCATTTTAAAGGTGAGCTATGGATAGGGAAAATATTTGCCTTGCTTCTCATTATAACTTTCTCTCCTACCTTCCTTCTCCAAAAGCCCAGTTCCTTTGAAGCATATATTCCAATTTTTACACCTATTACCCCTCTTTGTGCTCTTTTGATACCCCAGCCACTCTCCTTAATTTATTGTTGACTTTAGCATCTGCTTTACCATCTTAACGCCTATCCCCACTTCCATCTGCATCTTTGGGAACTTCAACAATCACACAAATTATTCATCAAACGCCCTAGTTTCCATTCTTTGACCTCTTTAGCTCTATGGGGAGAGGAAACAACATCCTCTATGGGCCAAGGTCAAGGCTTGTAGATTGGAGGGGAGAGGATCAACCTCCACATCCAACTCCAAGGACTGAGTCAAGCCTGGCTTTCTCACTCTAACTTCCTTGATTTCTGGACTATAATTCTCATAATGGCATTGAAATGGATGTAGACACAAGTTGAACAATCAAAGAAGGGTAGATCGAAGATGAAAAGAAAACTTCAAGAGTAAGTTTATGTTAAATATGTTTTAGACTGACTCATGAACATTTTTATCTGGACTTGCTTATCAAGGGATGATATGACAGGTGATATCAGAAGGCAAATACATGTGAAAGGAGAGCTTCTATTGAGATCCTATTTTAATCTATCTTCTTTCTCTTTTTGGACAAAATGCATTTTGGACCACAGAAGTTAACATATAAGGGAAACAAAGAAGTAAGCTCTTTAAATAGTATCTTGCATATGGAAAAAATAAAATCGTCAGAGCACCCTACTCCCCCTTGAAAGTTGACATGCCATTTCAGAGTAAGCTTGCTTTGTTTAATCAAGAATTTGCATCTTAGTAAAAGCTCACAAGCATGTAACCTGTGAGGGAATGGTTGCTATGACAACATTAATGAGCCTGTCCTATGACCAGAGATATCTTAAAGAGAAAATATGCTTGTGCTCTCACTTATTATCATGTTGGTCTCTGCTTTCTGGACAAGAAGAGCTTAAAAATATCACTATAACAAGAGGGAAATATTGATTAATGGTCTCATAGGGAGCCATTTTAAACTTTGAATAAGAGAACAATTTTACAGCATTAAAAATATATAAGTCTGCCTAAAACTCATTTACATAAAAAGTGTGTCATTTTTTATAATGGACTGCTGCATAAAACTGGGTGCTCTTTTCTAACAAATAACATGTTGAATTTACCATTTCTCTACTTTTGACTGATATGTGTTTGTGCAATCTTCCTCAGTAAATAATTTTAAAGTCTTTTATTTCATAATTATTGGTAACTCTTCTTATGTCTTTCAATTAAACAGTAAATATTGATCAGGAACTATGTATTTAATACATGTTATGCCCCTTTA
Source organism: Cacajao melanocephalus (assembly GCA_963573385.1). Taxonomy (NCBI): domain Eukaryota; kingdom Metazoa; phylum Chordata; class Mammalia; order Primates; family Pitheciidae; genus Cacajao; species Cacajao melanocephalus. The sequence goes on along the minus strand of CAUYLG010031263.1, from coordinate 21,824 downwards.
CCGTATGAGCTCTTCAAATAGCATAGCTTTTCAACTTACAATAAAATTGAGAAAAGGGAAGCTCTGAGAGTTTGGGTGAGTTTCCTGGGGGTACACAGTTGGAGTACTTGGAAACCCAACTGGATATAAAGGCAGTGCTTTTTCTTATCTGTTTAATCTTTACCCACCAAAACCACTCTCCATCCCCACTAAAGTATTCAGTAATATATGAGGTATCTAAAGGTATATATTGCAAAAAGGGCAAAAGAAAGTTCCTACCCTCAGGGAGTATTTCATCCAGTCAGATAAGATTTATAATTCATTCAGAGAATATTTAATTGAATGATGAGTCTTGAGACCAGAACTCATGACCCAGACCAAACACTAACTTGCTGAATGTTCTTAGACAGGATGTGTATTATTGTTGTACTTTCATTCCCAGGAACCACTACCTAATAAAATCTGAGTCACTAGTTAGATTTGAGTGCATTTGGTTACCTCAAAAAAGTAGTGAGATATTTAACAAGGAGCCAAATGACTTTGTAACACATAATTCTATGCTAAAAAATTGGATGCAAAGTAGGATGTGGATTTTTTATTTTTAAAAAATCAACTATTGAGAACAATGTGTTAAAATCTTAGATATGACTATGTATTTCTCTAGTTTTTCTTTTAGTTCTATTAATTTTTTCTTAATATATTTTAAAGCTATATATTGGTGAACACAGATTTTTGATGCCAGTATACTACGGGATTGAATTCTCTTTCATTTGGAACTATTTCTATCTCTAATAGTGATTCTTGCATATATTTTATTTTAAAATTTTTATAGCTATACTATCTTCCTTCAGTTAATGTTTGCATGCTCCATCTTTTTTAAAAATCATTTTGCTTTTAATATTTCTGTGTCTATATGAAGTGTATTTTTAATATCTCTGATGATTTTCTCTTTCTCGCTCTAGCTCCACCTTTCTTCCTAGCCCTAAAAATCTGTGTAGAAGAAATAATTCTGCCCTTTAGAGACTTTAACCTCTCTCACCAAACTTCCTAAGGGGGAAACCAATCATATAATTTGTAATTGGAGTAGGATTCCTCCTAAGTACTGCAATATTGTGGAAATTTTATCCTGCCTTTACATGTTGTTAGCCTTGCCTTCATCCTCTATTTCCCTAACTGTCCGCACAGCCCTATAACTCAGTAGATGTCCCAGGTCCCTGCCTGACACTAAAGCTCAACTAGCTTCTCTTGTCCCTAACAAAGCCTCTTTGTCTGACCAAGCCTGGTCCTCCTCACACATCCAGAATTGGAAAAGTCTCCAAGGGAAACACGTGTCATCTCACATTGAAATAATTCTCTCTCTCTGGACTTGTGGCTCATTTATTTCTTGATTATTTCTCTGTTCTTTGATGTTTTTAAAGTTTTTCTTAATTAAAATTATTTTGGACTTTTCCCAGTTGACATATTGGGGCCTTAAGCTGCCACTACTAACCATGTGGTACACAGAAATGGAAATATACACACACAGAAAGTGAGCACCCAGTGTTAAAGAGCTGAACTTTAATCTATGGATGACTAGATCGCTGCTTCTCTCTAGTGGCCCTCTGACCACCTGAAGCGTTTGTTAGTAATAGTGTTTCCTATGCTCCCTTCCCATCTTATTGAGCAAGTGTTTTCAAAAGAATGACATATGTATTTTTCATGAACTTCTGAAATAATTCTTATGCTTACCATATCCATGAGATCTGTATTACTAGCACACCACTGGACTATAAGTAAACTAAGAAGATGACCTTTTATTTGGTCTGTATATACACAGTATTTTCCACAGCTCTAGACATGTATAGCTCACACTTCCTGCTGGATCACCACATACCATGCACTCTTCTAAGCCCTTTACTTGATTTAACTTACTTGAGATTTATAACAACCCTATGAGATAGGTTCTATTATCATTCCCAATTTCCAGATTTAAAAAACTGGGGAACAGAGAGAGTAACTTGCACAAGGCTGAGTGATTCAGTAGGAGAGAAGAAATATGATGTAACTGGCCAAAAAACTGAAAAAAATGCTCGACATCACTAATCATTAGAGAAATGCAAATCAAAACCACAATGAAATACCATCTCACACCAGTCAGAATGGCTATCATCAAAAAGTCAAAAAATAACAGATGCTAGCAAGGCTGCATAGAAAAAGGAATGCTTATACACTGTTGCTGAAAATGTAAATTAGTTCAACCACTGTGTAAAGCAGTTTAGAGATTTCTCAAAGAAATTGAAACAGAGCTAGCATTCAACCTAGCAATCCCATTACTGGGCATATACCTAAAAGAAAATAGGTAATTATACCAAAAAGACACATGTACTTGTATGTTCATTGTCATGCTATTCACAGTGGCAAAGACATGGAATCAACCTAATTGCCCATCAATGGTGGACTGAATAAAACAATGTAGTACATATACATCATGGAATACTACTCAGCCATAAAAAAGAATGAATTCATGTCCTTTGTAGCAACATGAATGGAGCTGGAGGCTGTAACCCTTAATGAAATAATGTAGGAGCAGAAAACCAAATATTTCATGTTCTCATTCACAGGTGGGATCTAACCATTGAACACACATGGACATAAACATGGAAATAATAGACGAGGGGCGAGAGAGGCAGTAGAGAATGGGTTGAAAAACTAATTCCTGAGTACAGTATAACAATGTAACAAACCTACACAGGTACCCCCTGTATCTAAAATAAAAGCTGAAAATTCTTTTTTTTATTAAGTTGTCTAGGGGCATCATCTGAACCATTTCAATAGAAAGTCTTTTGGAGTAAATATTGAATACATCTAATTCTTTAACTTCAACTGTCTTTACTACAACAACTCATATTTCTATCTCATACCCATTAAACCTTTCATCAGATTTTTAAAATAATGAAAATATAGATATGAAGATTGATTGAATTCAGGTCAGTGATGCTGTAAGAGCTTTCGTAAGAGACCATCATTTAATTAACACATCAGATAAGGCAATGATGCTTCTCATTTTCTCCATTAACTGCAGAGCCATTTCCTGTGGCACTCTTACCCAGAGTTGATAGTCTACTGTCTCAAATACCCTTATACTTCTCCCATTTTTTGAATGGCGTGGTTATCAGAGGTCTATTCAATTTGTTCCCCTTATAATTGTAATTGTTATTGTAAATTACTTAATTTAGTCAAACTGATTTTCTATAAACCAATAAAATGAGTATGAAAAGAAGAAAGTTAACAAAAAATTTTCTATAGAAACAACTATAAAAAATTGGGAGAAAATTGTCAAAATCCAGAAGATTAAGAATTCAAATTGCTTTCATCGATATCTTTAGTTTCTTTGTTCACTTTAAAGAAAAGAAAAGAAAAAAAATCTCAATGCATGATTTGTATCCTACCTGAAGGCACATGTGTTCAGAAATGGCTTGGCCTTTTATCAGTGTTTAGTGAATAACTACACTTTGTGCATTTTATGTTCAAGAAAATATGTCTTAGCCAGCTTTAACTACTATAACAGAATACCATAGGTAGGTTAGTTTATAAAAAACACAAATTCTTTCTCCCAGTCCAAGATCAAGGAGCCATCAGATTCAGTGTCTGATAAGAACTCTTGTTCATAGATGGCTATCTTCTCATTGTGTCCTTACCTGGCAAGGGATCTCTGTGGGGTCTCTTTTGTAAGAGCATTAATCCCATTCATGAGGAATCTGCCCTCATGGCCTAATCACGTACCAAAGACTTCACCTCCTAATGTCATCAACTTGGGGTTAGGATGAATTTGTGGAGGTGGCAAAAGCATTTAATCTTAGCAGTGTAGGTTTGTTAAATAATTGCTGCTTAAACCCAATTCAGGTGTTCACTCAAATGTCACCTTATCAGTGAGGACTTTCTGGATTGCCCAGACAAATCACAATCCCTTGTCCTCCCTGGAACTCCCTATTCCTTTTAGTTTGCTTTGCTTAGTCCCTAACTCTTATCAATAATTCACACTACCTATTCACATTTATTTGCTCATATTTTGTTGTTCATAGTATATTTTCTGTGGTAGGCAGAATACTGTTTCCCTGAAGAGATCCACATCCTAATCTCTGCAACATGGGAATATGTTACCTCACATGGAAAAGGAGACTTGGCATTTGTGATTATGCTTAAGGACCTTGAGATGGGGAAATTATCCTATAGCGTCATGGCAGGCCCAACTTAACATATGTCCTTCAAAGAATCTTTTCTAACTGAGATCAGAGTCAGAAAGAAATGTGGCAACAGAAGAATGGTCAGAGAGATGCCAGGTTACTGGCTTTGATGATAGAAGATGGGACCATGAGCCAAGGAATAGGAGCAGCCTCTAAAAATTGGGAAAGGTAAGGAAACAGACTCTCCCTAGAGCTTCTAGAACAAAAGGCAGCTCTGCTGATTTTAGCCCATTGAGATCCATGTTGGACTTTTGACTTATAGAACTGTAAGATAATAAACTTGCATTATTTTAAGCCATTAAGGTTGTAGTCATTTGTTCCAGCAGCCACAAAAATGAATATACACGCCTTCACAAGGAATGAGTCCAATGAATGCAATATTAGTGTTACATTAAAGGCTTTACCACTAAAGTTTATCACAGTCCTTGATACATAGATAATATTCCACAAATATATGTTAAATTGATGAATGAATGAAGACACTGATAAACCAGTAAGTCACCTCCTTCTAGATCTGATATCGTGGCATATGATATATTACTACTGAAATAATACCAACAATTATACCACTTACTGAGTGCCTTTTCTTAGGCCATTCATGTACACTAATTTCTTCACTTACTTATCACAACAAATGTTAGGTATATTATCTCCACTTTCCATAGAAGCAGTCTGGAACTCAAAGTTGCACTCAAGTTGCACAAAGCAACTTGACTAGGTCTACTTGGCTAAAATGCTGAGAGTCTTCCATTAAGACACTACTTGTAAGAATAATCAAATTGATCTTTCTAATTTATGGTCAGTAAAGCAAAAGTTAATTAAAAGACAATCAAATGCAACATACACAAATGGCAGCCTTGAAATGTAAGAAGGGCTATTTATTTAATCAGTATATAACAAAGGCATTCACGTTCAAGGCCTCAGAGTTTGTGTACATGGTTGTGAAAGTGAAATAATATGTTCAATACTCTGAAGATTTGAGTATCTCAAAGCACAGCAATTAGGCACCCTGTCTAATTGGGTTTCCAATTAGAATTCCACATGTAAGTTAATGGTCTGCACCTGCCCCTCACCCAAGAGGTCAGCTTACACACATGTAAGCATAATCTTCCAGAGACTTTACATCCCAAGCAATGGCTACTGGTTGATTTCTCTGCTCTCAGATGTACACCACACACAATGTGAAGCTCACTATCCCCTGAATCCAGCATACTCCTTTATACCCCTGATTTTGCTGAGAGCATTTTATGTACCTAAAACACACTTCCCTCCCACTAGCCAACTTCTCTGCATGAAAACCTCTACTTAGCTAAACATCCAATTGTATACTAGCAATATCCAAAATGTCATCATTAGAGTCCTCTCTTTGTGGCTTAAGACTTCCTGGCCATTCTAAAAATGTAAATCCTTCTGGGAGCAGCAGTCTTTCCATTTTTACTGATTTTATATACCATACCATGAATGAGTCTGAATATTTTTCCAGAGAAATAGAATATACTAGAATATAGAAGTTCAGGTGTCATGAAAAGTGCAGACATTGGGATCTCAGAAAAACTGTTACAGGCAACAAAGCTGGGTCCAGGCCAGGTAGCCTTGGTATTGGAATAATATTGACAATTATTAGAGGGAATGAGAGAGAAAATCATTTTCTGTTCACCCATGTGATGAAGGTGTAGTTGAAGTAACATGAAATTTGCAGTCATATTTGGCTTTAGTAGTCATTTCAGCCATTACCTGACTGTATGGCTATTGGTAAATTGACCTCTCTAAGCCTCAGTTTTCTCATCTGCCAAATAAATATATAATAGCTACTACACTGAATGAAATGAATAAACAGGACAAGACCATTGCCCTTGAGGATTTCACAGAGTCAAAACACACCTTTACAGATTAAGGAAATTTAAATATTTGGAAACGGCTCAAATTCCCTAAAAAGAAGGAATTGACTAATTTCTGGTAAATCTCTAAAGTGGATTATCACACTGTAAGTTAAATGATGCATTATTTAAATTGAAATAAAAAATTTCAGTTAATGACATGAGATGTTCGCTATATTTTTTAAAAGCAGTTTAAAAATAATACACGATATATTCCTATATTATAAATCACTGTATTAGCTAGAACAAAATCTTGCACATAAAGATCACTAGTTGTTGAATAAATGGCTGTTGGATGCATATATAAATGGAGAGCAAGAGAGAATGATCAAAGTGTTCACTGTGATTACCGCTTGGCAGTGCAATTTTGTCATAATTTACTTGTATTGTTGTTCTCATCTACATTTTCCAAACTGATTGTGTATGCACATATATACAAATACACACACATATATATGATCTTTAAAAGAATTAAACAATATTTTCAATTGTCTTTAAAAGAAATTTAAAATTGTACTTAAATGAATTAGCAAGTTAGTACAATATTTTCAGTTAAACTCAGAGAAATTAGCAACTCAAGAAGCACAAGGACAAATTTATGTCATAAATTTCCTTAGAAGGTCATAGAGAGTGGAGAATTTGCAGTTTGAGCTTCCAGCTCTAGATAAGAGGTTTTCAGTGAAATCTTTTGGGGCTTTCTCATGCTTAGAAAGTTGAACAAGTACGTGGCATTGAGAGGAGAATCAGCCATAGAACATATGTTATCTTTTCATTTTCCTACTATACCTCATTTCTAAACTATGAATAAGTATTCAAACTACATCACAAAATTGTCTGAGAACCTAAGGAGAGAATACATTCATTCATTCACTCAACAAATATTAAATCCATTCTATTTATCTTATTTTATCATAGATCTAAACCAAAGTGCAAAAATGTCTGCCAACTTGAAGCTAACACTCCAAACTGAGGAGACAGATGATTAACATAATAAATAAGTAAAGTACAAAGTACATTATAAGGTAATAAGTGTTATGGAGAAATGAAGAAGGGGGAAAGAAGTGATAAGTGATTAAAAAGGTGGAGTTGCAGAGTTGCAATTTTCAAAGAAGGTCCAAAAGAGGAGTCACTAAGATGACATTAACACAGCCTCGAAGGAGGTGAAGAGGTTAATATCTACAGGTGAGTATCTAAAGGAAGAGCATTCTAAGCAGAGAAAACAGATATGGAAAATCACCTCTAAAATTGAAAAGTGCTATGCAAATATATATAGAAATGTAGCACCTGAAGTAACATTTAAACCTAAATATATCAGCAAAGGCATAAACCTGGATCTCAAACTGGTTCAATAACCCACGATACCCCAGGTGTGCAGCTAGTTTCATGACAGAAACCCAGTCATCCATGACACCATATTTCTGATCCAGCTTTTTCCACCAAAACCTAATTATTATGGCCTCTCTGCATTTATTGTGTAAAACTCATTCTCCCTCTTTTGATGGAGATTTTGGCATTATATGTCCACACATCTAAATGGGGGAAACAATGTATCCAGTGTATTCAAATAAATAGCATCTTTTTTTTCCTTTAAATTCCAGGATACATGTGCAGAATGTACAGGTTTGTTACATAGGTATATATGTGCCATGGTAGTTTGCTGCACTTATAAACCTGTCGTCTAGGTTTTAAGCCCCACATGCATTAGGTATCTGTCCTAATGCTTTCCCTCCCCTTGCCCCTCAATCCCCCACAGGCCCCTTTGTGTGATGTTCCCCTCCCTGTGTCCATGTGTTCTCATTGTTTAACTCCCACTTACAAGTGAGAACGTGGTGTTTAGTTTTCCGTTTCTGTGTTAGTTTGCTGAGAATGGGGTTTCCAGCTTCATTCATGTCCCTGCAAAGGGCATGAACTCACTCTTTTTTATGACTGCATAGTATTCCATGGTGTGTATGTGCCACATTTTCTTTATTCAGTCTATCATTGATGGGCATTTGGGCTGGTTCCAGGTCTTTGCTATTGTAAATAGTGCTGCAATAAACATACGTGTGCATGTGTCTTTAAAGCAGAATGATTTGTAATCCTTTGCACACATACCTAGTAATGGGATTGCTGGGTCAAATGGTATTTCTGGTCCTAGATCCTTGAGGAATAGCCATACTGTCTTCCACAACGATTGAACTAATTTACACTTCCACCAACAGTGAAAAAGCCTTCCTATCTCTCCACATCCTCTCCGGCATGTGTTGTTTCCTGACTTTTTAATGATCGCTATTCTAACTGGCGTGAGATGGTAACTCACTGTGGTTTTGATTTGCATTTCTCTAATGCCCAGTGATAATGAGCTTTTTTTCGTGTTTCTTGGCCACATAAATGTGTTCTTTTGAGAAGTGTCTCTTCATAACCTTCACTCACTTTTTGATGGGGTTGTTTTTTTTTTCTTGTAAATTTGTTTAAGTTCCTTGTAGATACTGGACTTACATAGACCTTTGTCAGATGGATAGATTGCAAAAAAGTTTCTCCCATTCTGTAGGTTGCCTGTTCACTGTGATGATAGTTTCTTTTGCTGTACAGAAACTCTTTAGTTTAATTAGATCCCATTTGTCAATTTTTGCTTTTGTTGCCATTGCTTTTGGTGCCATTGCTTTTGGTGTCTCAGTCATGAAGTCTTTGCCCATGCCTATGTCCTGAATGGTATTGCCTAGGTTTTCTTTTAGGATTTTTATGGTTTTAGATTTTACACGTAAGTCTTTAATCTATCTTGAGTTGATGTTAGTATAAGATGTAGGGAAGGAGTCCAGTTTCAGTTTTCTGCATATGACTCACCAGTTTTCCCAGCACTATTTATTAAATAGGGAATCCTTTTCCCATTTTTTGTTTCTGTCAAGTTTTTCAAAGATCAGACGGTTGTACATGTGTGGTGTTATTTCTGAGGCCTCTGTTCTGTTCCATTTGTCTATATATCTGTTTTGGTACCAGTGCCATTCTGTTTTGGTTACTGTAGCCTTGTAGTATAGTTTGAAGTCAGATAGCATGATGCCTCCAGCTTTGTTGTTTTTGCTTAGGATTGTCTTGCCTATACAGGCTCTTTTTTGGTTCCGTATGAAATTTAAAGTGATTTTTTTCTAATTCTGCTAAGAAAGTCAATAGTAGCTTGATGGGGATGGCATTAAATCTATAAATTACATTGGACAGTATGGCCATTTTCATGATATTGATTCTTCCTATGAAGAAACCCAGTCATCTATGACTCCATATTTCTGAAGAATCAATTCTTCCTGTGAATAATCGATATGAGCATGAAATGTTTTTCCATTTGTTTGCATCCTCTCCTATTTTCTTGAATGGTGGTTTGTAGTTCTCCTTGAAGAGGTCCTTCATGTCCCTTGTAAGTTGTATTCCTAGGTATTTAATTGTCTTTGCAGCAATTATGAATGGAAGTTCATTCATGATTTGGCTCTCTGTTTGTGTACTGTGTATAGGTGTATAGAAATGCTTGTGATTTATGCACATTGATTATGTATCATGAGAATATGCTGAAGTTACTTACAAGCTTAAGGAGTTCTGGGGCTGAGATGATGGGGTTTTCTAAACAGATAATTATGTCATCTGCAAACAGAGACAATTTGACTTCCTCTCTTCTTTTTAAATATCCTTTATTTCTTTCTCTTGCCTGATTGCCCTGGCCAGAACTTCCAATACTATGTTGAATAGGAGTGGTGGGAGAGGGCATCCTTGCCTTGTGCCAGTTTTCAGAGGGAATGCTTCCAGCTTTTGCCCATTTGGTATACTATTGGCAATGGGTTTGTCATAAATAACTCTTATTACTTTGAGATATGTTTCATCACTACCTAGTTTATTGAGAGTTTTAGCATGAAGGGATGTTGAATTTTATCAAAGGCCTTTTATGCATATATTGAGATAATTATGTGTTTGTTGTCATTGGTTCTGTTTATGTAATGGATTGCGTTTATTGATTTGTGTATGTCAAACCAGTCTTGCATCTCAGGGAAGAAGCTGACTTCATCATGGTGGATAAGATTTTTGATATGTTGCTGGATTCTGTGTGCCAGTATTTTATTGAGGATTTTTGCATCAATGTTTCTCAGGGATATTGGCCTGAAATGTGCGTGTGTGTGTGTGTGTGTGTGTGTGTGTCTGCCAGGTTTTGGTATCAGGATGATGCTGGACTCATAAAATGAGTTAGGGAGGGGTCCCTCTTTTTCTATCGTTTAAAATAGTTTCAGAAGGAATGGTACCAGCTCCTCTTTGTACCTCTGGTATAAATTGTCTGTGAATCCATCTGGTCCTGGGTTTTTTTTTTTTTTTTTGGTTGATAGGCTATTAATTATTGTTTCAATTTCAGAACTTGTTATTAGTCTATTTAGGGACTCAACTTCTTCTTGGTTTCTTCTTGGGAGGATGTATGTGTCCAGGAATTTATTCATTTATTCTAGATTTTCTAATTTATTTGCATAGAGGTGTTTTTAGTATTCTCTGATGGTAGTTTGTATTTCTGTGGGATCAGTGATGATATCCCCTTTATCATATTTTTGTGTCTGTTTGATTCTTATCTCTTTTCTTCTTTATTAGTCTGTCTAGTGGTCTATTTTGTTAATCTTTTCAAAAAACAAGCTCCTGGAATCATTGATTTTTTTGAAGGGTTTTCTGTCTCTATCTCCTTGAATTCTGTTCTGATCTCAGTTATTTATTGTCCTCTGCTATCTTTTGAATTTGTTTGATCTTGCTTCTCTAGTTCTTTTAATTGTGATGTTAAGGTGTCAATTTTAGATTTTTCCAGCTTTCTGTTATGGGCACTTGGTGCTATAAATTTCCCTCTAAACACTGCTTTAGCAATTTTATAATAAGTGTGATGTGGTGCTGAGAAGAATATATATTCTGTTGACTTGGGGAGGAGAGTTCTGTAGATGTCTATTAGGTCTGCTTGTTCCAGAGCTGAGTTCAAGTCCTGAATATCCTTGTTAATTTTCTGTCTTATTGATCTGTCTACTATTGACAGTGGGGTGTTAAAATCTCTCACTATTATTGTGTGGGAGTCTAAGTCTCTTAGTAAGTCTCTAAGAACTTGTTTTACAAATCTGTGTGTTCCTGTATTGGGTGCATATATTTTTAGGATAGTTAGCTCTTCTTGTTTCATTGAGTATCTTAGTGTTCTCCCTATTTTCTGAATTTGAATGTTAGTCTGTCTTGCTAGGCTGGGGAAGTGCTCCTGGATAATATTCTGACATCTGTTTTCAAACTTGGTTCTATTCTCCCTGTAAGTTTCAGGTACACCAATCAATCATGGGTTTGGTCTTTTCACATAGTCCCATATTTCTTGGAGGCTTTGTTCTTTCCTTTGCATTCTTTTTTTTGCTAATCTTGTCTTCACTCCATATTTATGTAAGTTGATCTTCCATCTCTGATATCCTTTATTCCGCTTGATTGGTTCAGCTATTGAGACTTGTGTATGCTTCATGAAGTTCTCATGCTGTGTTTTCAGCTCCATCAGGTCATTTATGTTCCTCTCTAAATTGGTTATTCTAGTTAGCAGTTTTATCAAGGTTCCTAGCTTCCTTGCATTGGGTTAGAAAATGTTCCTTTATGTCAGAGGCATTTGTTTTTATCCACCTTCTGAAGCCTAATTCTGTCAATTCATCAGTCTCATTCTCTGTCCAGTTTTGCACCTTTGCTGGAGAAAAGTTGCAATCATTTGGAGGACAGGAGGCTTTCTGGTTTTTGAAATTTTCAGCATTTTTGCTCTGTTTTTTTCTCATCTTTGTGGATTTATATACCTTTGATCTTTAAGACTGATGATTGTTGGATGGAGTTTTTGTGTGAGAGTCATTTTTACTGATGTTGTTGTTTGTGCTTTCTGTTTATTGATTTTCTTTTAACAGTCAGGCCCCTCTTCTGCAGGTCTGCTGCAATTAGATGGAGGTCCACCCTCCTGGTCTTGTTTCCCCAGTATCACCAGTGGAGGCTACAGAATAGCAAAGATTGCTGTCTTCTCCTTCCTCTGGAAGCTCTGCCTGATGCCAGCCAGAGCTCTCCTGTATAAGGTTTCTGTCAACTCATGTTGGGAGGTCTCTTCCAGTCAGGAGGCACAGGGATCAAAGACCTACTTGAGGAGTCAGTCCGTCCCTTAGCAGAGCTTCAGTGCTTTGCTGGGAGAATCTTCCTTGTCAGGATCAGCTGCTCTCTTCAGAACCAGCAGGCAGGAAAGTTTAAGTCTGCTTAAACTACATCCACAGTTGCCGCTTTCCCTAGATGCTCTGTCCCAGAGAGATGAGAGTTTTGTCTGTAAGTTCCTGACTGGGGCTGCTGCCTTTCTTTCAGAGATGCCCTGCCCAATGAGGAGGAATCTAGAGAGGTAGTCTGGCCACATTTGCTTTGCTGCAGTGTGGCGAATTCCACCTAGTCCAAACCTCCCGATCTCCTTAGCACCGTCGGGAAAACCACCTACTAAAGCCTCAGTAATGGTGGATGGCTCTCCCTCCGCCAAGCTCGATCATCCCAGGTCAACTTCAGACTGCTGTGCTGGCAGTGAGAATTTCAAACTAGTAGTTCTTAGGTTTCTTGGCTCCATGGGAGTGAGACCCACTGAGCGAGACCACTTGGCTCCCTGGCTTCATCCTCCTTTCCAGGGAAGTGAGTGTTCCATCTTGCTGGGATTCCAGGTGCCACTGGGGTACAAAAAAAAACTCCTGCAGCTAGCTTGGTGACTGCCTAAACTGCAGCATAGTTTTGTGCTTGAAACCCAGGGCGGTATAGTCACATGAGAGAATCTCCTGATCTGCAGATTGCAAAAACCATGGAAAAAGCATAATATCTGGGCCAGATAGCACAGTCCCTCATGGCTTTCTTTGGTTGGGGGAAGGGCGTCCCCTGGCTCCTTGCACTTCCCAAGTGAAGCAACGCCCCACACTTCTGCTCATCCTCCGTGGGCTGTACCCACTGTCTAACCTGTCCCAGTGAGAAAAACTAGGTACTTCAGTTGGAAATGCAGAAATCACCCACCTTCTTCATTGGTTTCACTGGGAGCTGCACACCAGAGCGGTTCCTATTCACCCATCTTTCTAGATCCCATGTCTTCTTTTGGCATGAAAAATCTGTATAAGAATTAGACAGACAGCTACAATATTTAGTTCAAGCTCCTGGAATCGTTGATTTTTTGAAGGATTTTCTGTCTCTATCTCCTTGAGTTCTGTTCTGATCTTAGTTATTTCTTGTCTTCTGCTATCTTTTGAATTTGTTTGTTCTTGCTTCTCTAGTTCTTTTAATTGTGATGTTAGGATGTCAATTTTAGATTTTTAGAAATTTATTTATTTCCAAAGTTCCCTGGAAGCTAAGATATAAGACAGAGATAGCCACACTCTTGCTACTTTAACCTCACTAAACATTAACATCTTCTAGGATTGAAGCATCAGTAAGCTCTGGGAAGGCTCATATACCTGGTGAGTAACTACTTTCATTTTCTAGGAGTTAATATGGGCCAGCCAAAATACAACCTTCCATTTCAAAGATAAATGCCTCTGTGTGGAACAGTGAAAGTCCTCCATTTACTCTGGGGGAAAAGATTCTGTAGAATTGCATTTGGAGCCCCACTAAATTATCTCAAAAAATATATCCTTTCTAGTTTAGGAGGTATGTTTAACAGAGAAAAGACAGATAAGAGAAAACATTTATTGAAGGTCCTACAAGTTGGGTGTGGCCCTTAATCTCCACAATAATTCTACAAAGAAGATCTTGTTTGCCTGTCCCACTTCAGAGAAAGGAAATTAAGGCCCAAACAGATTTATGAATTGGGCCAAGGGCAAGAAATAAATAGCAGACCAAGGTCTAAATGACAAATTTCTTAGACTTCAGAATCCATGCTTTTTCTAGTACTCCAGGTTACATTTTGTTTAACTCCCAAAAACAAAGTGTATTTGATGTTACAGATGTCGTGCTCTCACTTCACAGCTTTCTGTCCTCAGGAAGACTCAGGCAGCACGTTCCTCTGTTATTGAACTTATCACACAACATTGTAATTAATTGTTTACATATCTGGCACTCCCAATAAACTCTGTACTTCTTATGAGTAAGAACAATATTGTTCTTACACATATTTACATATTTTTCTTACCTCATATTTACGAATACCCTGGCATGTAATATATCCAAAAATGTTTGAATTGTCAAACTAGCCAACAGTGTGTCTACGGAGAAGGTAAAACTACAAATCCACAGGATTTAGAAATAGCTATTAACGCAACCACACTTACAGTCTGTCATGAATTCAGTTTATGAGTCCTTAGATAAATTGTGGTTTATTCAATGGTTCAACAAAAATATATTGAGCAACTACCATTTTTTCAATCCCTGTATGAAACAATTGGTATATGCTTGGAAATTCAGAGAAAGGCAACATTTCTGCCCTTATTGAGCTTTAATTCTAGAGAGAGAATTAAGCAATAACAAATAAACAAATAAAAATAAATGCAGCTTGTGACAGAAAGGAGGAAGATAGCAGCTGATTTAGATAAAGTGAGCAAAAATGGCCCTTGTTATGAGATGATAATTGAATTGAGTATAAGGTAAGGCAGTGCAAAGACTCTGGCTGGTAAGATGTTTGTGTCTTGTAGGAATTGTAAGAAAACAGTAAAGCTGAAGCACAGTGAGTGAAGGGAAAGAGGTCTGAAATGAGGTTAGAGATGTAGTCACACCCCAGACTATGCAAGACCATGGGAGCCCATGATAAGATTATGAATCTTATTGCTGTAGCAACTATGTGTCCACATGTTGGTAAGGGATAGCGTGCTCACAGAGCAATCAGAAAAAGGTTGATAAAATTAATAAGTGTCCAAAAGAAAAAGGAAAAAATATCAAAAAATAATAAAATTGTGTTAAAAGATAAATATATTTCAATAGATTCTTCCATGGAACCTTTCTTCTTTGACACCCTATGAAGTGAAAGGAATTCATCCATAGGAATATCTGAACACAGGTAATTAACAGGAGTGGGCAGAGCATTACGTCAGGATAGATTGTGATTGCAGTGTCAAATAAGATCAGCGGACATTCAAAGCAGGTTAAAGAAATATGTAAAAAGGCACTGCAGTAACACAGTAAAAATAGAGAGATGTGTGTTTAAGAAAGTGGTTGAGAGAAAAATCATTTTTTTAATTCCCTCGTTTCTATATAAAATTTATGTCAAAATGTAACTTCTCCAAGGCTTTCCATCAAAAATAGCATCAGGATGACCTTTATGAGTTTGATCTGGAGCCACAATGTCAAATATGGTACCACTAGTCATGTGTGACTACTTTACCTAAAATTAAATAAAATGTAAAATTTACTTCCTCATCCTGATGATCACCGTTTTCAAGTGCTCAAAAGCCATTCATGTTTAGTGGCTACCATCTGGATAGTGCATATCTATAGACAGACATATTTCCATCACTGTAGAAACTTCTCTTGGTTAGTAGTGATATTTGTGGATTTGATCCTGTCATTGTGCTATTAGCTGGTTATTAGGTTGGCTTCTTTGTGTGGTTGCTTTACAGTAACACTGGACTGTGTGTTTAAGTGTGTTATTGTATTGGCTGGTAGTGATCTTTCCTTTCTATATTTAATACTCCTTTCAAGATCTCTTGTAAGGCAGCCTGGTAATGAATTCATCTGTGGTAGTGAATTCCCTTAACATTTGCTTATCTGAAAAGGGTCGTATCTCTCCTTCACTTAGGAAGCTTAGTTTGGCTGGATGTAAAATTCTTCATTGAAGATTTTTTACTTCAAGAATGTTGAACTTAGGCCCCAGTCTCTTCTGGCTTCTAGGGTTTTGATTGAGACGTCTGCTGTTAGCCTGATGGTATTCACTTTGAAGGTGACCTGCCCTTTTTCTCTATCTGCCTTTAACATTCTTTCTTTCATTTTGACATTGGAAAATCTCAGGATTATATGTTTTGGGGATGATCTTGTATAAAATTTTTCACGAGTTCTCTGCATTTCCTAAATTTGACCATTGGCCTCGCTAGCAAGGTTGGTGAGGTTTTCATGGATGATATCCTGAAATATGTTTTCCGAGTCATTTGCTTTCTGCCCCCACTTTCATGGATGTCAGTGACTTGTAGATTTGGCCTCTTTACATAGTCCCATGCTTCTCAGAGGTTTTGTTCATTCCTTTTTATTACTTTTCCTTTATTTTTGTCTGCTGTATTTCAGAGAACTAGTCTTCAAGTTCTGAGATTCCTTCCTCAGGTTGGTTTACTCTGCTGTTAATATTTGTGATTACATTGTGAAATTCTTGTATTGGATTATTCAGTTTTGTCAGACCTATTAGGTTTCTTTTTTAATATGGAGTATGTCATCCTTCAGCTCCTATATCACTTTTTTTTTTTTGAGATGGAGTCTCACTCTGTTGCCAGGCTGGAGTGCAGTGGCATGATCTCAACTCACTGCAACCTCCAACTCCCTGGTTCACATGATTCTCCTGCCTCAGCCTCCCGAGCAGCTGGGATTACAGGCATGTGCCACCACTCCCAGCTAATTTTTGTATTTTTAGTAGAAACGGGGTTTCACCATGTTGGCCAGGATGGTCTCGATCTCCTGACCTCATGATCTGCCCGCCTAGTTCTCCCAAAGTGCTGGGATTACAGGCATGAGTCACTGAGCCCGGCCTCCTGTATCACTTTATTGTGATTCTTATTTTCCTTGGATTGGGTTTTGACATCTTCCCAAATCTCAGTGATGTTTGTTCCTATCCATATTCTGAATTTTATTTCTGTCATTCCAGCCAGTTTGGTCTGGTTAAGAACTCTTGTTGGAGAACTGGTACAGTTTAGAGGATGTACGACACTGGCCTTTTGAGTTACTGGAGTTCTATTGATTCTCTCTCATCTCTTTGTGTGGGTGTTCCTTTAACTGCAGTGTAGATTGAATAGTCAATAGACTCCTTTTCTGGATGTTTTCACTGGGCTAAGGCTTTGTGTAGAGTCTTTATTTGAAGCTGACTTCTTGTCTCTGATTTCAGAGGTGGCTATGTTAGTGAGTTATTTTTCGTGTTGAAGCTTTGGGGTGTGAACCAGCAGGTGGCATTTAGGTTATCAGTCAGTTGATAGACTCTTGCTTGGTTGTGTGGCTCCACTGTTTTCTCATACTTACAGTCATGCTCCCTCTCAGTGCTCTGAAAGTGTGGATTCCTTTTCCCCTTGAGTGCTGGCTGTAAATTGTGACATGGCACTTGGGCTGCCCACAGCAGTTCTGGGGTGATCTCAGTGTTTATGTTCCTTCCCCATCTTGGAGGCAGGAGAAGTGATCTTAGTAGTCGTTGTTGCTGAGGGTCATTTGCTTGTCTCTTGGGGGATCCATCCTAGAGAGATGCAGGTAAGTAATTGCTCAGTGCCATCAGCCCAGGATGGAGAGTCTGTGCTGCAGACTCAAGCCAAAGGCTTCCTGTCTAGTGGTGACCAGTGAGGGATGCATAGTACCTATGGGAGATGAACTGACATCCTCTCCTTGGGTCAAGAAATAAAGGGCATCCAAATAGGAAGAGAATAAGTCAAACTATCTCTGTTTGTAGATGACATAATTCTATATTTAGAAAATCCTATACTCTTGGTCCACAAGCTTTTCTAGCTGATAAACAACTTCAGCAAACTTTCAGGATACAAAATAAATTTATAAAAATCACTAGCATTCCTATACACAAATAACCAAACTGAGAGCTAAATCAGAAAGGCAATCCCATTCACAATTACCACAAAGAGGATAACTGACCGGGGGGTAGGGGAGGATGAAAAATCTCTACAATGAGAATTACAAAACACTGCTTAAAGAAATCAGAGAAGACACAAACAAATGGGAAAACATCCCATGGTCGTAAACAGAAAAAATCAATATCATTAAAATGGCCAGACTGCCCAAAGCAATTTACAGCTTCAATGCTATTCTTATCAAACTACCCAGGGCATTCTTCATAAAACTAGAAAAATCAATTTTAAAATTTATATGGAATCACAAAAGAGCCCAGATAGCCAAGGCAATCTTAAGCAAAAAGAACAAAGCTGAGACATCACATTACCTGATTTCAAACTATACTGCAAGGCTACAGTAACCAAAACAGGATGGTACTGGTACAAAAACAGGCACATAGACCAATGAAACAGAAAAAGGATCCCAGAAATAAGACTGCATAACTATGGCCATCTGATCTTTGACAAAGCTAACAAAAGCAATGAGGAAAAGACTCACTATTGAATAAATGGTGCTGGGAAAACCGGCTAGCCATATGCAGAAGATTGAAGCAGGACCTCTTCTTTATACCATACACAAAAATCAACTCAAGATGAATTAAAGATTTAAATGTAAACCCACAACTATAAAAACCCTAGAAGACAACTTAAGCAGTACCATCCTGGACATAGGAACAGGCAAAGATTTCATGACAAAGACACCAAAAGCAATCACGATAAAAGCAAAAATTGACAAGTGAGATTTAATTAAACTTAAGAGCTTCTGCACCTCGAAACTGTCAACAGAGTGAGCAGGCAACCTGCTTAAGTTCCTTGTAGACTCTGGATATTAGACCTTTGTCAGATGCATATTTTGCAAAAATTTTCTCTCAAAAATGGGAGGGTCATTGTAGAGATTTTTCATGCTGAATCTCAGCAACAACCACTACTAAGATCTCTTCTCCTGCCTCCAAGATGGGGAAGGAGAAAATTTTTGCAAAATATGCATCTGACGAAGGTCTAATATCCAGAGTCTACAAGGAACTTAAGCAAATTTACAAGAGAAAAACAACTTCATTAAAAAGTGGGCAAAGGACATGAATGGATAGTTCTCAAAAGAAGACATACATGCAGCCAACAAGCATATGAAAAAAAATTTCAATATCACTAATCATTAGAGAAATTCAAATCAAAACCACAATGAGCTATCATGTCATACCATTCAGAATGGCTTTTATTAAAAAGTTAAAAAATAACAGATGCTGGCAAGGTTGCAGACAAAAGGGAATGCTTATACACTGTTGATAGGAGTGTAAATTTGTTCAACTACTCTGGAAAGCAGTGTGGTGATTCTTCACAGAGTTAAAAGCAGAACAACCATTTAATACAGCAATTCCATTACTTGGTATATACCCAGAGAAATATGTAGTATTCTACTGTAAAGACACATACACACATACGTTCATTGCATGATATGGTTTGTTGTGTCCCTACCCAAATCTCATCTTGAATTGCAGCTCCCATAATCTCCACATGTCATGGAAGGGACCTGGTGAAAAGTAATTGAATCATTCGGGTGGGTTTTTCCTGTGCTGTTCTTGTGATAGTGAATAGGTCTCACAAGAACTGACGGTTTTATAAAAGGGAGTTCCCCTACACTCTCTCTTACCTGTCACCATGTAATACATGATTTTTATCACTCCTTTGCCTTCTGCCATGATTGTGAGGCCTCCCCAGCCATATGGAAATATGAGTCATTTAAACCTCTTTTTCTTTATAAATTACCCAGTCTTGGGTATGTCTTTTTTAGCAGTGTGAAAATAGACTAATACATTGCAGCACTGTTCACAGTAGCTAAGACATCGAATCAACCTAAATGCCCATCAATGACAAACTTGATATTGAAAACATGGTACAAATCCATCATAGAATGCTATGCAGCCATTAAAATAATGAGATCATTTCTGTCGCAGGAACATGAACTGATCTGGAGGCTATTATTCTTAGCAAACTAATGCCAGAACAGAGAAGCAAATACTGCATGTTCTCACTTATAAGTGGGAGCTAAATGATAAGAACTTATGAACACAAAGAAGGAAACACCAAACACTGGGGTCTACTTGATGGTAGAGGGTGAGAGAAGGGGGAGGAGCAGAAAAAATAACTATTGAGTACTAGGCTTAAAATGTGTGATGAAATAAAATGTACAACAAACCCCTGTGACACATATCTACCTATATAACAAACCTTGACATGTAACCCCAAACCAAAAATAAAAGTTAAAAAAAGGAAAGTTCTATTGTATAGCACTGATGTAGAATTCATAAAAGTTACCATAATCTCTCACACAGAATAGATGCTCAGTAAGTATTTTTAAATTACTGGATTAAGCTGAATCCAAAATAAGTAGGGAAGATAGGTGGGGGATTTGCTTGTAAAAAGCAAATATCTGCTACTGAAACTTTAGTAAATCTATTTATAATTGAAACTATGTCAACAGATTTGGTAATAAATTTGTCTCCCTGAGTCGTCAATTTATGGTATTTGTGGAATCTCATTACTGTTCCTGCTATTTTTATAACTTAAGATTTCCATTTCTTTGAAAATAAAGCCAGAGCAAGAAAATATGTTCACCTACCTGCTGTCTTTATATCTTTCTTGTATCAAGACTCTTATATGTGTTCTTTCCATAGAAAGACCATAGTGTATCCATCTTCTATCTAATATCAGGCAAGTCTATGTCCAGTTGCTATTCTTCTTGCCTACCTTACAGGTTTGTTGTGAAAAGTAAGTAAATAAGCATGTGAAACTGCTTTGAAACCCATAATGGTCATTTTATAAAATTTATTCTTGTGAATTTTTTCAGGGGCAGTCAAGTTATTTATAAACCAACTGTTGGAGGTTGGTACTGCTCAAAATATTAAAAGTCTTTCCCAAGCTAATAATTAACTTACCTGTTCTGTTGCTTATCAAATTGAAACACCTGTCTGTTCTGTTAATGTTTAAAATCATTTGGAATATGTCATTTACGTTTGTTTGGTTATAATGAAAACACTGGAACCTAGGTCCATTATCCTTTCTCCTGTCACCTGCCCCTGGCTCTTGCTGCCTCTATTTGAGTCTCAAAATTGTGCTTGTCCTTACCTTGCCACATCTTTAGGAATAATCAGAGTTTTGAGTCCAGAGATGAACAAAGCCATTTATTTACAAAAGAAAATATCAGTTTTTAAAGGATTCATTTGACAAGGAACAACAGCAAGAGAACAAGGAGAAATTTTGTCATCAATTCCATAATATCCAGCTCCAATGTCATGTGGATGGAGTTACCATTATTATTAGCATGCCTAAATTATTCTATTTAGCTCCCATATTGATACATCTGAAATATTTAAATTTTGTGTTAACATTACCTTTTGGTATTTTCAAAGCAATGCATTGTTAACTAAGTATTTCCACATTTATTATCTTATCTGAATCACTTAGCTACCTTCTGAATTTTTGGTAAGGCAAGAACTTCTATCTCATTTCTTCTTTAGGCTCAGAGAGGAGAAGTGTCTTGCCCAAGGTTACACAATGGTAAATGTTAGAGCTGAAACCCAAATTCCACAGATGTTAACCAGGCAGATTTCAAATCACTCATTGTGTGGAAATCAGTACACATATTTTGTTGTCATTTGCCTTAAGACTTTCAGTGTTACCTCTTAATTAAGTCTCTGTAAATATGTTTTCTGTTATAAATCTTATAAGGTTATAGAAGCATTAACTTCAAAAATATTTTTAAAAATATATTCTCTAGGAGAGAGATCCAAGATGGCCGATTAACAACAGCTCAGGATTGTAGCTCCCAGTGAAAGCACAGAGAGCGAGTGGACGCTGCACTTTCAGACGAATTATTGTTGCCCACAGACTAGGAGATTCCCGGCGGAGGAGCCACACGGGTCGCCAGCGCGACTTTTTTGGCCGGCGCGGCTATTTTGCCGGCGCCCCAGCACGGCGCTTCTCGGCGCGGAGTATACGGGACGACTCTGGCTCGG